>CANYBF010297567.1:0-10558 GCA_948192965.1 Dalechampia spathulata
ACCAAAAAGACCTAAATGCAACCCTACATTGAACCCTGAACTGCACCGGGACGAACCAAGATGCCCGTAAGGGCAGAACAATGAGGAGATAGGCTCGATTCATCCCAATCAATCCGAGAGGTCCAAAATTAGGGTGCGACATTAAGTAATGTCCCCTCCTCCTCGGGTAATTTTCCTCCTCGGGTTGCCCGAGCCAAAAATACATGAGTAAAAAATGCAAATAAAATAAATTCATTAGTAGCAAATGAATTTAGGACTTATTTGACTAATTCAGTGCCACATGAAAGCATGAACCAAGAGTCAAAGTCTAATTAATTATATGGCAACAATTAAGTGAATTAACACAAGCCGGATCATGAAAATTAAATAAATAAAAATAATTTTAGGCAAAATTATTTTTAATTGATCATGGCAAATCAAATGGGAATTGCTAACATCACATAACAGCAATTGGAGATAGCAACTCAACCAATTTGAATCCAATCCTATCAAAAATCACATTTTAACAAGCTAAATAAGCATTTAATCAATAAAAATTAATTTTGAGGTAAAAATTAATTAAATGTGATTACTTTTTGATAGATCCAACACATTTATGTTACTGTCAAACATCAAATGTAACTGGAATCATCAAACCAGGTTTGAAAATGAGTGAAAAATACAATTTTTTGGAAAATTTTTAAGGAATATGCGCAACATGTAGTGCTATGTGCACAACATATAGGCCATGTACTACACACATAGCATGATGTTTGCCACATGTAAGGAGCAAATCTACAAGAAAATCTAATTTATTAGCATAAAAATGATCTACAGATAAAATACAGCAACTTTAATGAAGATAATGCCTCATTTTGAGCTCAAACAAGCATCTGAATCACAAATCCATCAAGTAAATGCACATTTAACTTGAATAATCAATTTTAAGACTAAAATCAATTAGATCTAGACAATATTTGATAGATCAAAAACATTAAGACTATGGAAAAGCCATTAATGTTGCTGGAAACATCAAATTTGAGATAATTTCTAGACAATTTCTAGCACATAGTAGAAGAAATTGAAAGAAAATCAAGTTTTTTAGCAAAAACATGACCTACAGATAATTTCCAGCAAGTTTAATGAAGGAAGCACTCCATTTTAAGAATGAACACATCTTCAAATTAAGCAAATGAGCATTTAACTTGAATAATTAATTTTAAAGCTAAAATTAATTAGATCTGGAAGATTTATGATAGATCTAGAACCAAAACCATAAAGAATCCACTGATGTTGCTAGATACATCAAATTGGGTGAAGAAATGAGTGAAAATGGGAGAAAATATGTATTTTCTTGAAAATTTGAGGCCTATATGCGTAGCATATAGGCCTATGTGCGCCACATATGGGTTAGATGTGGTGCACATAGGTCTATGTGTGGTGCACATAGCCTGGAAAATAGGAGGAAAATAGAGGTTTTTAAGAAAAATGTGAAATCCAGGATTGAGGCCAATCATCAGGCAAAGTAGCCAAAATCCATGGATTAAAGCAAAAACAAGAAGAAAAGGGAAGAAAAATGAGTATTTAACTTACCATAGTAGGTTTTTCTTGAAGATCTTACTTCCAAACGTGATTAGAGACCTAACTAGTGTTAGTTAGTCTTTAAAATTCTAAGCAATTTACTTAATTATATGTTTAATTAAGTTTTAGAGTGATTTTGGCAGAGTTTGGTTGTTTTTAGGCAAAATCCAAACTGATTTTCATGAACCCGAGTGATATATTTTTAATGGGAGGTGTTAAGGTTCAGAAAATGTAATTTTTAGTCTGGGATTTGAAAAATTTTAGGCTATATGCGCCATATATAGTGCTATGTGTGCCACACATATAGTGCTGTGTGTGCCATACATAGCTTATGTGTGCAGTATGTAGTGTTACATGCACAGCACATAGCCTTTTAACCCATCATATGGGGCCCACTGTGGTTGCATCGAGATGTTTGCCTTATGCCCATCAAGAGTCATTTTATATCCTAATACATTGTGTAATATGGCACATTTCCAATTTGGTCCTAAGAAGGCTTCCGACCAAACGTCTTTTTTTCCGCTCTATGTGTAGCGCATAGTGCTACATGCTACGCATATAGCATTTTGCCCCTATATGCTCCACCTTGCACTAGCGAAATGTAACATGCTCCGCATGTCCAATAAGCGTCATTTGACATATTAAGACATTATGCTATATGGAGCATGTTAGATTCGGCCCATAAAATGGACCCCACAAAACATCTTTTTCTGCTACATGTTGCGTATATAGTGCTATGCACTATGCATGTAGCATTTTGTCCCTATACGCTCCACTTTGCATGAGCAAAATATAATGAACTCCGCATGTCAAATAAGCATCATTTGACATACTAAGATATTATGCTATGAGAAGCACCCCGGTTCGAACATAGTGCATGCATAATGCTATGCACCTTATGTGTTTTATTTATGTATTTCACCTTGTTCGAGCAAAATGTAAATTGTTCTGCATGCCCAGAACACTCAGAGAAGGTCCAAAATCATGTTCACAAATTAGGGTTGACTTGGGGGATCAGCACCAAGCCGAATCGACAAAAACCTGAGATTGCACAAGGGTGAAAATTCAGGGTCAACAGTTTTCCCCCTGATCAAGACCATTTTGAGGTGATACAAGCATAAGTCATCAAAATGAGATCTAATCATAACATGAATTTTCACAAAAAGTAAGTAAGGTACCTGACCAATGCTCGTGTTGAGGCATGATGCTCATTCTGAGGCTTCTGGGGTGCTCGTATTGAGGCTTACAGAATGCTTGCATTGAGGCTTATCGAATGCTCACGTTGAGACTTACAGAGTGCTCATATTGAGGCTTACATCCTAATTCTGCCATTGGGAGCTGGATGTTTGGGCTAGAGGATCAATGTTGATCTATTGCTCATGTTGAGACTCAGAACCCAATTCTGTCACTAGGAGCCCGGTGCTCGGGCTAGAATGATCAAGGTTGATCAGATGTCTTTTGTAAGATTGATGCCTTTGTTGCGAGGCTTGAAATCATTTGTAATCAGCATTCAGATACCTACTGCTAGGATTTAGGAATCAAAGGCTTGATTCTGTGATCGCTGTCGGATCTGGTGGTCAACTGCTGGACATGGGTAACTGTCTGTTGGGTCGATGCTTGTGCTATCAAATAAATGTCAAATATCTCCAAAATGGCATTTAGGATCCTCTATTGGGTCTTTGACATTTTCTGGTCGATGGTTTTGACCAATAATAATCTTAATTCTGTCATCGGGAGCCTAGCATTCAGGCTATACGATCAAGGTTGATCGATGGTCACTGCGAGACCGATGGCTTCAATGCAAGGTAATCATCTGAAATGGGCATTCAAATGCCTATAACTAGGGTTTAAGGATCAAAGGCTGGATCAAGTGGTTACTGCAGAACCCAAAAGTGACCGTCTGTTGGGTCGGGGTGATCAACCATTAGATCTATTCTCACACCACCAAATAAGTGTTATCTATCTCCAAAGTTTGCATTTAGGATCCTCTGCCAGAATACAACACTGTCTGGTCAACCAGTTGATCAAAAGTCAAAGGTTTGACTATTTTTGTTCGTCTGCTGCATCAATTTCCTATATATGCAAGACATAGAAAAATGATTTGTTAGTGAAATTAGTATTGAAATGGTCTATGAAAAATACCTGAATTTTTGAGTATTAGGCTGCTACATTCTGACTAAATTTTCATATTTTTTGGACATTACGGATCATGAAAATTAAGCTCGACAGAGCAAACGACCTTCAAAAATTCTGAAATTTTTGTGAGAAGCCAGATTCATTAATTGCATCTTACTGGGGGGTGGCACATATTAGCAGATCCCCACAGAAGTTTGTGCGTATTAGCAAAAATTGCTATGTGCAAAGCGTATTCTACTATATGTTGCGTATATAACTTGAAAAATTTAAATCTCAAGGCTTCCATTCAAAAAATCATTTGGTTTCCCTCCTCTAAATTAATTTTCTCTCAATTCCCCAAACCTGAAAGTCAATATTTTTATGAAAATAGTCAATATTTTTAGGGTCATTTTTCTTGCATTTAGACCATTGTTAGGCTTGGATTAGTTGCTAGGCTGTTGCTAGGCTTAAGTTTGTATGTGTTTATCGAGGTGTTTTGATAAAAATTGGAGTTTTTTGAGTGGGTCTTGCTATGTGTGACACACATAGCAATATGTGTGCCATACATAGGCTATGTGTAGAACACATAAGGTTATGTGCTACGCACATAGCAGCAAGAAATAGGCTAAAACATGCATTTTTTAGCCGTATATGTATTTTAGAGCTGAGGGGAGGAACTCTAGACCTCTGAAATATTATCTGTATTTTGTAATTCAGATTGAAAGCTAACTTAACTTCCGTGATTTACAGAGGGAGAGAATAGTCATCGAAACTGGCAATCTCTGAGGAATTTTTGAATGGTATTCCCAGCTGCCTTAGGAGATTCGCGTCAAAGTGGACCAAAGCTACTTTGGTCCATACATCTCTTACTTCACTGGTATGGAGAGAAGATGCAAACAGATTTATCATCACTACCATGATAAAGCGATGGATGGATTCTACTCACACCTTCTATTTGCCAGTGGTTGAGATTACTATCACTCCAAGTATCTTTGTTGGAATCACTAGGCTAGAGTGTGCAAGGCTGCCTATTTAGTTTGATGCCAGGCTGAGATCACCATATTGGTCGTATGGTATAATCTTAAATCTGTTAGGCGTATCACCCAATGTGAGGGGTGGACACATCATATCGTATGACTGTCTTCAGGAGGCAGTGCTAGCAGAGACGCTTGGCAGGATAATCTCTCCAGATCAATACACTCATAGCTTTTTACTGTATATGCTCAGGTGCACTCTATTCAATGACAGTATAAACAGTGTCCATATATGTGTACTATGGGCTCTTTGTGATCTGGATGCTATTAGGAGATTAAACTAAGGCAGCACTAGTCTAGCTCATCTGATGCAGGGATTGGATCTCTATAGTAGGCAATGTAGAGATCGTTTCATCCGTTGCTAGCAAGTTATTGAGCTAAGCATAATTTTATCAATTCTGATACCGATGCTTGACTAAATCTTTTACTGACTGTATGCGTTGATTTTGCAAATCACAGCATATGAGTTTGGGCTGCTGCTAAAGCCTGAGATCTTGCAGGGAGTACTGCATTTACCCGTATGCAAGCATGGAGTGTGTCACATCAGAGGCTTGGTTACACCATGGATAAGTTGAGAGAGTATCTCAATGATATGACTTGGGATCAGATGAGAAAGAAAGAATTTAATTAGTATTAAACTAAATTGAATTGGTTTAAGAAATACCTGAGCAGGCATCTATTTATCTATTATTATCTAGATAAGTGTGCCCTTATCCTTAGAGCAACATGTTTCTTTGGCCGAAATATGTTATTAGTTTAGCATGTAAAGATGAGCATCATATGTTGCTAGAAAGTCCTGAAGGCAGACTGTTTTACTTAGGTGAGCATGTCATTAACTGGCAGCTGGGGTGAAAGAGCTGTGTAGAGCCTGCTGCACTACCTCGTGTGATGTTCTGGGTATCTTGTACTGATACAGACCCAGAGGTGATTGCTACATTGGTGAGCATTCCCAAGCGAGAGCGTCTGTCTGAGTCACTAATAGACTATTCCACCTTTATACAGATGAGGCTGCTGGGGCCTATGGAGCTTTCCACATGTAGAGGCCAGCATGACAGAGCTAGTGGGTTTGGATTTAGACTTAATATTCCCTGGGGCAGAGGTGGATGTCATGGTTCACTAGCCGTTAGTAGTTCTTGAGGTGGCAATAGCTTAAAGAGATCTCGTGATTCTAGACCTGATGTAACTCCTCTGAGATCTATATGTGATACTCCAGAAGTGCCCCCTGGATATAAGCGTCCTTTAGACTTTATTGAGGGTCAACTAATATGGCCATAAAACCTACTAATCTATACTTATGATGAGATTGGTCATCCGTATGAGACATCATTCTTGGTGCCAATGAGGGATAAGATTGAGTTTTACCCATTGAATACCACTCATGTGAGTACATATGCTTTATACACTTATGGCTTCAGTGGCCTTACATGTGTTTGACTTGTGCAGGTGCCTTGTGATGCCATGGATGATGCTTTGAGGCTTCTGATAGGATTACATCACTATCACACCTCTAAGATGCTAAGTGTTCAAGTGAGCACCTATTATAGATGTAATGGAAATGTATAGATGCATGACTTGTATGCCTATATGCTTATGTTTGCAGACAAGTATACATTTAGAGTGTGAGGAGTGAGATTGCTATACTCAGATGATCGAGCAAATAGGTAGAGAGATTACCCAGTTGACGGTGCGGCTGGAGCATTATAACATTGAAGTTTCAGATAGTCCAAGCCCAGATGAGGATCAATCAGGTTAGGATGATGCTTAGAGGAGATGTGATGTCTGATTCTCATATGCATGGTGTCATAATTCTATGGTTTCTATAAAAATACAAGCTGGAATAATACAGTCTGGCATGTAAGCCTAGTACACTTAGGTTGTGGTGTATAAACTTTGCAAACAGTTGAATGCTCGAACTTTGTATCTTTTGAATTTATTAGTGAACCCCAAAGTTGCTTACTGTTACAAATATTTCATGCTTTATACTTCATTGCTAAAATCTAACCTGCTCATTATTCTATGCAAAAATTAGATAAACAATGACTCAGGAATCACTATATGCTTTATGTGCCCTCTATCGCAAGTGGGGCAACAATGAGTGGAATCGACTAAGTGGGATTGGACTCCAGTATTTGAGGACACTTTAGCAAGTCTCAATCAACAATGCTTTCTTGCATGCTGTCATGCAATTCTAGGATCCAGTGGCCCATGTGTTCTGGTTTAGACATGTAGAGTTGTGCCTGATGTATGAGGAATTTGCTGCTATCCTTGGAGCTACTTGTAATATGATAGCGATGTTAAAAGTACATGTGCCTACTGGAGAGGCATTCCCGTATCTAATTAAAGCTTTTGATGTCAGACCAATTAAGGTGAGGTCACTTTTAACTGTAGACGGCTATGTTAACCTTATTGCTATTTTTGAACTGTGTAGCCGAAAACTTGTCGACACTTCCTCATGGTTGAGGTTAGCAGAATTCAGATTGCTGGAATAATTCCTATTCATTGGTCCATCTAGCCATGGAGATTTGCTGATCGAGCCTTTGATAGACCAAATGATATAGGGTCGGACTCCTTTTCCTATGGTCATTGCAAAGACAATCCTCGAATAAGATAGAGTGAAATGAGAACAGTTTGAGCACTTCAGTGGTAGTCTGGTTTTGCTCCAAGTATAAATTCTAAGCTGCTTTTGTAGGTTTTCAACATAGAAAAGCTGCATTATACCCTAATTTTTATATGAGTTACATTTTGTAAGGTTTTTGACTTATCGGGCTATTAATGTATATGTTTTTTGTAGACCCTAACTTTTGCCTAAACTGTCCCCTTGGGTTTTCAGCTCAACGAGTCGCTCTAAGTTTTGCCTAAGCAGCCTTTTGCAAGGTTTTCAACTCAGTGAGCTTTTGTTTTGATTTATTACAAATTTGGCTTCAAGAGAAGCTTCAGATTCTGGCACCACTAGTGGGTGATTTACAATGATACTTACCTCATAGCCACATGCGGAGAGGCTACACTTTCAACAAGGCAAGGACGCTGACATTCCATGGTTGGATTGAGTGGATGGGGACCATGCCCGAGAGTGAGATCAGGTGGACCTGTCCTCAGTGGCACATACAGCATGTAACTGTGAACACTTATATAGGTTGCATTCCACTGCTGGGATTTAGGCATTGCACGCATTACAGTCCTACCAAAATCTTTCGCCAGTAGGGTCATAGGCAGACTATCCCTCAATTGACAGAGTTTGAGGGAGAACAGCTGGTGCCTCGCTTGTTGGAGCATGTGGAGATGACTATAAGCTAGATTGTGCTGGTAGCAATTCCTGGAGCTCGATTTACTATGGATAAGGAATATAAGCTATAGGTGTTGTGCCACACCTGAGCCCTATACTGCAAAAAGTTGTTAAGCAATAAGATCACATGTAATAAAGAAAAACAATGCTCTGTGTTTGAAATTTGTGTTACTTATGGCTAAGCTTATGAATAAGTGCTCCATTTGCATTAATGAGATTAAAATATTTACATGAAAAATGTTAAAATCAATACAGAAGCTTCTCAATATGCATCATACTTAACCTGTGTCGTTGACCAGCCTCGTGTAAGATTTTCTGATAAACTATTTTGACACTCTCCTTTTGTTTTCAAGAGCTCAAACTTTTGCATGAGTTATCCAAGCAGATTTTTAACTCATCAAGCAAGTATTTTTCTTTAGTCTTAATTTTTGCATGAACCACCTATACAGGTTTTTGGCTCATTAGACTTTTCATTTTTATTTTGTTTTTCTTTTATCCTTTTCTCTAGACAAAATACTTTTTCAGCCGGTCAAGGTTGATGGGCTCTAAGAATTCATTGCCTTCCAAATCTGAAATGCAAATAGTGCCTTTGGATAGGATCTTCTTGACTAGGAATGAGCCTTCCCAGTTGGGTCTGAACTTTTCATGAAGGTTGTAGATAGCTAGTCTAACTTACTTCAGAAATAAATCACCTTCATATATGGCTACAGACTTGACCTTTCTATTGAATGCATTTACCATGTGCTTCTTGTAAAGGTGTAGATGATAGAGAGCCTTTAGCCATTTTTCATCAATAGTAACCAGCTGTTCATACCTAGCCCTTTTCTACTCAGCTTCTGGCAACTGAGATTCTAGAATAACACAAAGTGATTTTAGCTCCACTTCGATTGGTAATACGGCTTCTGTCCCGTAAATAAGAGAGTAGAGGGTAGCACCCGTGGGACTATTTACAGTGGTTCTGTAACCCCATAAAGCAAATGGTAATTGCTCGTGCCAATCTCTATAAGTTCTCACTATCTTGGCTACAATGCGCTTGATCATCTTGTTAGCTGCTTTGATTGCCCCATTAGCTTGAGGGCGGTATGGAGAGGATCGGTTATGCTCGATCCCATATCTTTCTAGCAAGTCAACCACTTAGCCTTGGAACTGCACTCCATTATCAGATACCAAGTGATGTGGTATCCCATATCGACATATGAGATTCTTCTCTATAAACTTGGAAACCTGCTTTACCCCTAGTTTACTGTAGGATTCAGCTTCTACCCATTTAGAGAAGTAGTCGACAGCCACTAGTATGTACTGATGCCCGTTGGATGCGTTAGGATGAATCTCACCCATGATGTCAACTCCCCAAGTTGAGAATGGCCAAGGCATTGTCAAATTCTATAATTCGACTGGTAGTAGGTGACTCAGATCTCTATGAATCTGGCATTCATGGCATCTTTGTACAATTTGTATACAGTTTGTCTCTATAGTGAGCCAGAAATATCCTTGGCATAGGATTTTCTTGTAAAGGGTGAATCCATTCATGTAGGACCCCTATACACCAGTGTGTACAGTCTACATGATGGATTCAATTTCCTTCCCTGATATGCACCAAAGTTGTAGACCATCAATTGTTCTTAGGTAGAGAACACCCTAAATGCCAGGTGAAGTTGGCTACTAGTCTATGCAGAGCTAGCTTATTAGTCTTGTTGGCTTCGTTCGGATAAGCACCAATTTTCAGAAAGTTCATGATATCTGCATACCATGGGATCTCATCTTGCTAGTCTAGTGCTATAACCTGTTCTCCCTCATAGCAAGGAATCCTAGATTCCTCAATGAATGTAGGTTAAACTTGACTCTATGGTAGCTCACAAACTGAAGCCAGTATGGCCAAAGCATCGGCCATCTGATTCTCTTCACGCAGCATGCGAATGAATTGGCATGAGCTGAAATTACAAACCATGAACTTCATGTATTCAGCATAAGGCTTAAGCCTTTCCTCCTTGACCTCCCACTCGATCATGGATTGGTGAATGACAAGCATCGAATCACCAAATATCTATTTCCTAAGCCTTTTTCCTTCATTATCTTTCTTTGCTCTAACATATCTTCATCTTCCTCAAAGTAGCCGAAACCAAGCTTCACCATATCTTCATCTTCCTTAAAGTAGCCAAAACCAAGCTTCACCATATCTTCATTCTCCCTTCAAAAACCATATGTTTTAATTTTATTTTTAAGTGGAGCTTAAGTTTAAGATAACAAAGTTCTATTTCTCTTTATGAATCAAAGAAGGCACATGCATGTCCATTTGAAACACCAAAAGGCTAAATCTTCATCTTCTTATTCCCTTCAAACTTCAAGTGTTATACAAGGTATATGTGTTTAGCTTAAGTTTAAGGCAAGATATGTTCATTTCCTCCTTGTTCAAGTGGTGATTGATTGCTTTTCTTTTTAAAGATACCAAACCGAAGCTAATCCTTGAAGAAGTTGAAGTTTTACTAGTTTTTCTTCCTCTTTTGGTTTAGATTTTTCAAGTTCTAGCTAGTTCTTTGAGAACACTTCAATATAAGGTCAAAATAAT
>CANYBF010297571.1:0-26916 GCA_948192965.1 Dalechampia spathulata
GGTGTATATAGAGCCATGTGTGGCGCACATAGCTTTGAAAACCAAAGCAAAACCGAAAATTCTTTTAGCAGAAACCTAGATCTAGCCCTGATCTAGGTAGATCGGACCCAAAACCGGGTTTTTGCTCGAGGATTTGCATCCGAATCATAAGAAAAATAATTTTTGGGTAAAAATCATTTAAAATCTGGCTTGTTTAAGGCAGATCTAGGGAACCCAAGGCATGGAGAAGCCTTGAATGGCCTTAAAATAGCCAGATCGGGAAGAAAACCGGAGAAAACCGGGGTTAAAACGTGATTTTCTTTAAAAACTGGGGCATATATGCACAGCATATAGGCCTATGTGCACCACACATGTGCTACATGTGGTGCACATAGGTCTATATGCGCAGCATATAGACTCGAAAATCAGAAGAAAATGGAAGAAAAATGAAAAAAAGGAATGATTTACCTTATTCTAGCAGGTTTTCTTCCAAGATCTTGCTTGATTCTGTGTTTAGGGAGCCTAACTATGGTTAATTAGTCTCTAAATCCTTAGAAAAAAAATAATCAAGTGTTTACTTAATTTTTGGAGTGATTTTTGTAGAGTTTCAGCTGCTCTCAGAGCAAATTCGGGATCCTAAAAATGTTGCCCGAGCTCTATATTTATAGAGCGAATTTTTGGGTGGAATTTTTGTAATTTTTGTCACGTATTTGCATACATGTGCGCCACATGTAAGGCTATGTACGCCACACATGTGCTACATGTGGCGCACATAGGGCTATATGCGCGTGCATATAGCCTAGAAACCCTCGCGTAGGGCCCACTGTGGTCACTTCCGGGATGCGCCGTGATGTGTATAAGCGTTATTTGACGTGAGGAACAACTTTACAGAAGAAAGTTTTTCCAAATTCAGTCCCGAAAGGGCTCCCGACCAAACATCTTTACTATGCAACGTGCATAGCCTATAGGGCTATGCGCTACGCACGTTGCGTTTTCTACCTATGCGCTCTGCCTCTTATGGGGGGAACGGGATGCATGCCATATGTCCAAGAAAGTGGAAACAACATTTTGAGAAACTTTTCAGTTATAAGTTTTCTCAAATTCGGCCCCGAACATCGAGTTTTGGCTAATGGGCCTGATTTGGGCCCAATAGGCCCATTAAGGCTAAAAAGTGGCATACGAGATGCCATGGGTCGTGCCTCACATAGGCACTAGCAGAAACGTGTTCTACATGTTGAGAACACTTAAATTGGTGAATTCGAGCAGTGGGCCCATCCGGATACTATTCATAATGAATAGTACCCTTATGGGCCCCACAGCATAAAAGGGCCGGAAAGTGGCAAATATCATACCAAGCGTTCCGCCTCAAGTGAGGTGGTAGATAGGGTGTGTTCTGTGCGTACAGAACGCATTGAAGCAGACGATAGTGGGAAGCGGACCCCACTAGTGTTTAGTGGGCCCCACAGCGAGGTGAACCTACAAATGTGGTATTCGGAATGCCACGAGATGTGCCTTGCGTAAGGCAGCAGTGGAATGTACTCTGTAAGTATAGAATACATAGAATTGGCTAATTGGGGAAGCGGGCCCTGCCCATATACTATTCACAGTGAATAATAACCTAGGTCCAAAATGCAATATTTTGCATTCTGTGTGTCCTACCACGCGTAGGCAGGTATGAAACATATTCTGTAAATGCAGAATACACAGAATGGGTTAATAGGGGCAGCGGGCCCCGTTTCTGCTAGGTGGGCCCCACAGCGTAGTGGGCCCAGAAGATGGCATTTGCGATGCTAAGCGTTGTGCCTTGCATAAGGCAATTGGAAAATGTATTCTGTAAATACAGAACACATAGAAGAGGTTATTGGGGACTGCGAGTCCCGCTTCTGTTTAGTGGGCCCCACCTATGTACTATTCATGATGAATAGTACCCGGGGCCAAAAATGTAATACTCCGCATTTCAAGTGTTTTGTCCCCTATATACGGTAGGGGAGGGTGTTCTGTATGCACAAAACACTCAGAATAGATGGCAGGTCCCGCCAGGCGCCATGGTGGGCCCCACCAGTTCTGAAATGTTCCATTCATCAAAACACACAGAGGAAGTTATAGAGGCCTATATGTATAATCGGGATCGATACCAGAGACTAAATCCTAGTCAAATCAATAAAGATCCAAAATCATACAATGGTGAAAAGTCAGGGTCAACAATGGATAAATAATTTGATATGATAAGTATGAAATAAAATGTCTTATATATCAAGGAAATTCCATACGATACATAATTTATAGAGAAAGAAATGCAAAGAAAGTGAAAAGATAATTAAAGTAGCGAATGTGCACTAAAGATGCTAATCTGGTATATTTTGTTGAATGTCTTGGATGAAGCTCTATATTGGAACTTATGTGTGTAAAGTGATACCTTGGCATGTTTAACATAATATTATGTAATAAAGTATAGTTTAAAATGGGTAAATACAAGTTAAAGTAAAGTTAGAAACAATGGTATGTAAAATGGTAAGCTATGATATAAAAGGTATTACATGAAAAGTTAAGGTTATAATAGGAAAATTGATTATGTAAGACTTATGTTCATATTATATTAAATGAGTGATAAGGGTAATATTTTATAAGCATGATGTAAAAATAGATATGATAGTAGGGAAATAAAATGGTGTAAGGAAGCCACTTGTCCATATGTGATTAAAACCTTCTTAGGTTTAAAAAAAATAATATATATTAAATTAAAAAGTGGATCTTATCTTAGTAAAGAGGAAATTAGCCAATTGTTTTCATTCTTTCTTTCATTAAATGTTCCTCTTCTTCTTACGTCCTAGCATAAAGAAAAAAAACCATAGCAATTCAAGGTAAAATCATGCATAGCTTTCGGGTTTTTATGCTCGTTTGGTGTTTTATATGCTTTATTCATGTTTTCTTCTACTTCTTTATACTTTTTAACATCTTACATGAAGAAGTAAGTAAGGTTTTGTAAGGTTTATGTTGATTATGTAAAAATGGAAGACTTTGATTGATGAATGAAAGAATAAGGAAGTTATACTACTGAATTTTGGTGTTTTGCAGAAACCAATGAATTTTTGTTTTGAAGTGTAAAAAAAATTAAGTTAAACTTGAACTTAGATCTCTTTAATTAATTGTTTTCGTTGTTGTTTGAGGTTTGTAATTGATATTTAAAGGTATGTAGAAAGTTGTTTTGGATCACATAACTGAATTGCTTTGGTTTGGACATGTTTGTACTATATTTTGGGCCAGTTTCTACTGCCATTTGAACCCAGTATCATGGTCATGACTTAGAGTCACAATTGTGGCTATTTCCAGTAGGTTTTGCAAAGTTTCTGCTTAAAGCCATGATCGTGACATTAAAGCCACGATATGTGATTTTATAAACAGGTTTAGAGGCCTTAACAAATGATTTTTGGGGCATATAATATATCGTTGGAAAGATCTTTGAGTTTAGTTTCCAATGCTATAAGAATTGTTTTGTTTTGATGTCATTTAATTAGTCAAAAGTCTCATGGAAGGTAGACTACTCCTTTGGGGTAACATGATTTTGCATTTTATTGTAGTATTTTACTTTGAATGCTAACTTAGTTGGCCATGTGAATTTATTGGTATACTTGAGTGATTAATTATATGCTTATCTTTAGATACTCTATCTATATACATTTTATGATTTGATTAAATGAGATTAAGGAGTTCACTTATGAATGCTTGAATTGTGTTGACTATACACATGAATGGGTTATAATTGGTGCAATATGAAATATCATTGTATATTATATGATTGTTCTTATTAAAAGTGAATGTGTTATAATGATTTAGGTGTTTCAGAGGAGCAATTACATTAATTACCAAGATAATTGGATAAGGGCGAGTCTATAGCAGGTTTGTGCTATCCATCTTAAGACCTCATATAGGATCTTAAAATGATGATTTCTCACTTAATTGCTTATGATAACAACATAGTGAGATTATATTATGAATGGTATCATATGATCATCATTGTTTACAATTATATAAGCATGAGTTATGCATCATGTCATGAAGCATCCATACATACAGACATATTCATGACATATCATACAAAGGATATAAAGGGGAAAAGAAAATGATATACATAGCAATATTCATTGATTACGTACTGGTCATACATTTATTATCAATTCTCTTTATGGAATCATACAATATAGGTTCTTATTATGAACGATAGAAAAATGTCATGTTCCTACGAAAACCAAAGAATGATACAGTACCAGTACATAGAGAAATAGACCTAGTACGGGATTGTGCACAATCATATACAAAAGAAATGAAAGTTACAGGAAAATCAGAGGGAGAATGCAAAGCATGAATGCATTCTCATAGACATACATTATCATTCATATATCATGAAAGTATAGAGGATGGAATGATGAATGCACTACAATCATGCTTATATAGATATGTACATAGAGTAATGTTATACAATAGAGTATTTGATACAGATAAGGTTACAATGGATTCTTTTATGACATTTATTCTTATCTTTACATAATATATTATATATGTTGATTATAACAACTAATGATTGATGTAAAATGGCATGTTATGATACAATTATACTGCTTAATGCTGGTATACTGTGATTTTATTGTAATATGTTATTTATGATACGTGCTTGTGTCATTCACTCATTTATAGCACCATTGAGTTTTATACTCAGCGTTTATCATTTGATGAACGTAGAACCAAAACCTTAAGGTAAAAGTTTAAGCTGACTGATCTACAATCAGGAGAGATTATGATTTGAAGAATCTCATTCTCAAGGTAGATTTAGATCAATGTAACATACTCCTTGGTGTTTTGTATAGATGGCTTATTATATTAACCTTAGCGGTAGTAATACTTATGTGATGTATTTTTATGTTGTGTGTTTTATTAAGACCACCTTATCATGTATAATTAAATATGCAAGTTACATATAAGGAATGATGGGATGAGTATGCATGATAAATGTAAGACATATATTTTAAGATTTAATGAATGCATACTTTTATGCATTATTATTATACATGTCTACAAGTATTATCGAATGCCAGATATATAACTAAATGAAGTATAAGAAAAAAAAAGTATAGATCCCTTGTAAAATAATTAATGGTTTCCTTGCTTAAGAGATTATTAACTATTCTATGGGAGCCTGTTACACCGGGTTGTGGTGTGACATGTTTTAATGGTATCAGAGCTAAGATTAGCTTGACTTATGATTGTTACATATGTGACTACTGCCTAAGGTTAACTAGTTGCATAATATGAGTATTGTTAGTCCTTACTGTTGCTGACTGTTTTGATCCATGTGTATGTTTACAGATTAGATACTATGACAGATAGAGTGGTTATAGTTGGTAAGGAAGGTTGGGCTAACTTCAACATACAAGAAGGTACGTCAGAAGCTAGTGAGAGGGTAGAGGTCTAAGAGGGACCCATTGAATAGGGTGAACAGGAAGAGAGATTACCTCCTATAGAACAACCAGTTGTATCCATTGTTGATCCTGTAGTTACCCAATTTACTTAGTTCCTCAAATCATTACAAGAACAGTTTCCTACAATGGTTCCAGCTTAACCTCAGGTAGTGGTTCGAGATGTATATAAGAAAGAATTCAAAAAGTTAAGGGCATATGGGGCTATTGATTTTTCTTGTACTACTAATCCATATATTGTTGAGATGTGGCTCGAGAGGACTAGAAGGGTTTTACCATAGTTAGATTGTTTAGAGTCAGGAAAATTTGAGTATGCTATTTCTTTGCTTCAGGATGATGCATATGAGTGATGGAAGACTATTCCACTGTCACATCCTTACATTTAGTATACTATATTGGATATGTATGTGATGTGTATTGCATTATACAAGTATGTGTGATATGATAATAATTGATGAAATTATTGAATAGTAAATGATGTGTTGATAGATGAGTATAATGTCAAGATGAATGCTTGGTAAATGTATGAATATTATTTTTATACGTGTCATATAATGATTGTAAAGAATAGTTAATAAATATATATATGTGCTTGATTAATAAAAATTGCTTACGTGTGTGAGTGTACGTGTAATTGTATATGTATATGTACGCATAAATGTAAGTCTATATATATGTGGCTTATTATATTAACCTTAACGGTAGTAATACTTCTGTGATGTATTTTTATGTTGTGTGTATTATTAAGACCACCTTATCATGTATAATTAAATATGCAGATTACATATAAGGAATGATGGGATGAGTATGCATGACAAATGTAAAACATTTGTTTTAAGATATAATGAATGTATACTTTTATGCATTGTTATTATACATGTCTAGGTGTTATCGAATGCCAGACATATAACTAAATGAAGTATAAGAAAAAAAAGTATAGATCCATTGTAGAATAATTAATGGTTCCTTACTTAGGGGATTATTAATTATTCTATGGGAGCATGTTACATCGGGTTGGGGTGTGACATTGTTTGTTAATTTTTTATACTTTTTATTCATTTTTTCATATATATATATATATATATATATATATATATATATATATATATTATATTTAATTTACATTATATATTTACTTATATGCATATCTATAATTTTATGCATATGCATGTATGTATAAGTGAAATAAATAAATAAATAATATATAATATACATAAGTGAGAAAATTAAAATGCTATAATATTTAAATGATAAAATATTCAAAAAATATTATATATATATAGAATTGCATATAAATGAACATTGAAAAATAAATTAAACATATAATATATTTAAGTGAAACAATGAATTAAAAAGTGAAAAAAATAATTGATTTTTTTTATTTTTAATCATCATTGTTAAAAAATGTAGATATTAAAATTATATGTGTATATATATATATGTGTGTGTGTGTGTGTAAAAAAAGTAAATAGACGAAAATATAATATATGTAAGTGAAAAAATAAAATTCTATAAATATATTTAAGTGATAAAATCAATGTTTTTGATTTTTAATCAGTATTTGTTTAGAAAAGCATCTAAATATTTAACTATTATGTATATATGTATAAGTAAATAAATGAATATATAATATATGTAAGTGAAAAAAATAAATAAATAATATATGTAAGTGAAAAAATTAAAATCTTATAAATATATTTAAATGATAAAATATTTAAAAAATTATTTCATGTATATAGATATGCATATAAATGCATATAAAAAAAGTAAATTACATATAATATATATATGAATGAAAAAATGAATAAAAAAAGTGGAAAATTGAATTGATTTCTTTTGATTTCTAATCATTATTTTTTAAAAAAACCTAGATATTAAAATTATATATATATATACATGTATAATGATGTGAGCAAAAATGTATACTTTTAATACTCTCATTATTATGATTTTTAACATATATTCAATACTTTCTCATCTGATTTCTCATATATTTTATGCATTTTCAAAAACTTTACATTTAGTATAATTTATTTAGTATTTTAATATTTCTTTGCATTTTACATGTTTTATTTAATTAATCATGGGATTTTACATCAACATGATCATGCCATTGTATTTCATGTATAATAATCCTAAATCATAGTCTTATTTTATTTTTAAATGTATTAGTTCATGTTTTTATAGGCCTAAAAGACTTAATCTTATTTATTTTTATGATTTTTATGTAGCACGAGTCATGTCATGACCAATATGAGTTATATTTGACTTGAATTTATTGCACCTTTCATGAAATAGATCAACATGACTTGTATTGGGTTTGACAACTCCATTTTCAATACTAAACTAGCTCAACACAACTCGTATTAGCTTTAACATGACTTATGCCAACTCAAGAAGTTACAATTTACTTATTTTTGATGCTAAATTAGAGCCATTGGATCATATAATGAAGGACTATGATTAGATATATGAAAATATGATTTTATTCTTTTATTTTTAAGAGGTTTTGAAGGGAGAATCATTCATATACACGATTATTCATGAACCTTCATTTTTCCAATTTCATTCTCTTCTTTTAACATTTCACTTTTCCTTATTTCTTTTGTTAGGTTAAGGCAATTAGCTAGGAATTCCCTTTATCAATCTCCATCATAATCATTGAGCTTTAAGAAAAAAAAATTTAGAGGATTGAATGTCAAAGCTTCAACGAAGAGGGAGAATCAAAGAAAGAAAAGAGATTAATGACAAAACCTTAAGAGTTTTATATTCTATTTTCTTTGTTCATTATTTAATTGTAAAAATTATATCTCAATGTTCTTAAGTGTATTTTGTTTAGTGGATTGTGAGTAGAACCATATTTAGAGATTGAATACTTTTATTTTGGAATCTATTTTGATTATGAATGATAATATCTTATTGAAGGTTATTTAGGGTGATTCATATCTTGAATGCTTAATTGCTTATGATTAATTTTGGTACCAATTAGTTACATATTTTAGATAAATAATTGCATTAAAAGATAGATTAGTTGTTAGGATGTTCGATATGAATATAAGATTAAATTACCTAGACATAGGAATTTGACTCTTGTGAGGGATTAATTAAGATAATTATACTTAATATATTTCAATTAATCAATTACCATGAAAGTAGGTAGTTAATTAATTATAATAGGTAATTTTTATCTTTGAAAGAAGTTTGTTAGACATTTTAGTTTATCCACCTTTACCTAATTGTTTGTTAATTAAGTGTGATTATCATTAATCATCAAACCTGAATTGAACATTTCATCCCTGGTATTTAATATATGCTAGAGAAAAAATCCCATTTGATTTAATTTAGTAATTTCTTTTACTAGTTTAGTTAAATCATTTAATTTCTTATTTTAAACTTGATGTTTAGTCTTTAGCTAATATATAATTGATTGAAGCTAATAAATAACATATCAATTTCTGTGGAATCGACATCCATTATACTAAATATAAATAAATATAAAAATTAATTTAAAATTATTTCATTTATATAATTTGGCTCTTGCATCCCTTTGAGGCTTAATCCAATATGACTGATAATAATGGAATTAAAATGTGTTATTATTATATATTATTATTATATATTAATAAATTTATAGTTGTATATGATAGGCCTAATCCAATATGACTAATAATAATGGAATTAAAATGTGTGTTATTATTATATATTAATAAATTTATAGTTGTATATGATAAAATAAGTTTAGGTAAGAATTTACTATGATAAAGTAAACTTTATTATTTTTTTTTAGAAAAATAAGCAAACACCTGTAGAGAAATTTATCTTTTTGAGGAAGGTCGTATTCCTTTTCAAATATGGAAAATAATATTAAATTTATTTGGTATAATTTATAATTTTTAAATATAAACAAAATTTATTTTTGTAAAAATAAATAGTAAAGGATACTTTTTATTTTTTATTACATTACATATTAATCAATATTACATTAATATAAATTTAATGATTGATCTATTATTTTACATAAATAGTCAAGTCCATACAAGAATTTTTATTTTTACTTATATTGTATTAAGAGTTAAGGGAAATTTTTACATGGATCTTATTCATTATGTAGGATTATGTACTCATTAATAATGTAATGATATATCTTAATTTTTATTAAAAATTATACATCTATTGATTATTGTTTACATACTAATAATTAATGATAATTAAACATTAATTAATATAAAATTAATGAAAATGTAATGTTAATGAAAATTGACATGTGTTACTATATTGTTGATAGACTCATAATCCTATCTAATAAACTAATTTTATATAAGAATTTCTCTAAAAATTAAACTTGTCTAAATGTGATCCATATCATTCATATAATCAAGAAAATGAATGTAAAACAAATAGGAAAGAGTAATTTTTAATAAAAAAATTTTCCCTTATTTTACGTTGCATCAATTGGTTATATGTATATATATATATATATATATGAAGATATAAATTGTATTTTTTATATAAATTGATTTAATTTATATATGTAATCTAAATGATAAGTTTTTATTATCTTGCAATGGTTAGAATAATAAATTTATATGCTTGGTCTTATTTATTTATAACTTTTGAACAACATTAATCCCATTTAATGATTGAAGCATGTACAATAGGCTGCATAGCATTTTCATATGATGGATATAGTCAATCATAGAGATCCAATATTGATTACTACCCAAAAACTTCATTATATAGTTAGTAACATTGAAGCAAAGTTCATTGCCATTGATTAACCTTTAAAGCTTATGAGATTGATCAAGATGAGCATTAATTCTGCTTCAACCATTATTGCCAATAAAAGGTATAATTATACTTAAACTACACTTCTAATGATCACTAGATTATAATTAAACATTAATGATAAGTATCTTAGTTTCATCCATTTTAGGCTAGATGGAAAGGTGGTATTGATTATTGGTGGAGCTAGTGAAGTGGGCGAGTCAAGTGCCAAACTATTTATCAAACATGGAACTAAAGTTATGATTATAGATATCCAAGATGAGCTTGGTTACAATCTATGTAAAGAACTTAGCATAGAAGAAACCATATCCTATATCCATTATGATGTAACAAGCATTCTTGATGTGAAAAGTTTAGTGGATTTTACTATGAACAAGTATAGAAAGCTTGATATAATGTCTAGTAAAGTTGTAATACATACTGCTAAAGTAATGATTCCTACTAAAAAAGGTTCCATTATTTTCACTTATAGCTTTCTTTCAGTTTTCATGTTTTCATGTAATCCATCCATGTGTTGCATCAAAACATGTAATTCTTAGATTGACTAAGAATCTAAGAATGGAATTAAAGCAACATAAGATAAGAGTGAATTGTGTTTTGCCATTTATGGTTATAACTCTAATATTGAGGAAACTTATGAGGGCGATGGAGGTAGAAAAAGAAAAGTTAGAGCATATGGTGTTAGATTCTGCAAACTTGAAAAATGTTAAATTGGAAGCAAAAGATGTAGCAGAGGCAATAGTTTATTTGATAAGTGATGAATCAAAGTATATGGGTGGAATGAATCTGGTCATTAATGGAGGTTACTCTCTTACTAATCCTTCTTTTGTAATGTTAATGGAAAGCTTCCATTCTTCTCGTGCTTGAGCTTTTGCCGTGACAATAATTTTGATGATGATGGGTTTGAATCTTTCTAGACTGTATAATTATTATCATTATATACTTTAAATTTTCACTCGTATGCTACATTTTTAAGTTTTTCTTGATATAGCTTGGCATAAGTCCCTGTTGTCGAACCTAAATTGCATACATGCATTTTAGCCTCCTACAAGTGCTCTAGACATATAAGCATATTACATTTTTTCTTATGGAAGGCAAAGTATATAACATGTATTTCTTAATATGTGGTGCACATAATGTTACATGCTATGCATATTCAATTAAGATGCATGATATGTTCCATATATCACCATAAAATTTTAGCATAAAAGGAAGCTATTGGGCATATAGTGTACATCTTGAGGTGCTTTGAGTGTAAGGGGCATGTTGCGCATGTACTACTACATGCTAAACATATATCCTAAATTTGCATTACATGTTGTACATGTAGCACTATATGTTGCACACATCACTCAAAAAATTCTAGAATCCTACATTGTTAGTTCATTTTTAGTCAACCCTAACTTTTACTTATAAGTATAACTTGTATGTTTATGGGAAAAGGATCTAAATTTGTTAATTATAGCCAAACTTTGCAAGAATCATTTCTCACTTAATTAAACACTTAATGAAATCCTTAATTAAGCTTTAGAGACTAATCAACCTTACTTAAATTCTCAATCATGTTTTGGAATCAAATTTAAGGCATTATCAACTTTGGTAAGTGTTGGAAAGCTCTTTCCTTCTACCTTTTTATTTATTTCTTGATAGGTTTATATGGATTTGCTTGATTTGTATTGATTGGCCTTAATTAATGAATGTAATAGTAGCATTCATAGCTTTCCTATAGCTATAATGATCTATAACAATTACATATTTAGTTGTTTTAGAATTTTAATTCATGTTTTTGCTTTTGTGTGATACACATTTTCTCATATATGGTACACATCACCTATTATGCTACATATATAGCCTTATTTTCAATACATGTTACACATGACATACTATATGCTGTGTACATAGTATCTATATTTTTACAGATTCATGATTTTTCACTTGTTTCACTTATTTTTTGATTCTAATTGAAGTTTTTAGTAGCATTTATGAATTTATAATAATATAAATGACATGAATTCATCAAACATCACTCCAATTTGATTAATTTTAGCTTCAAAATTGATTTTCAAGTTAAGTGCAACTTTTAATTTTGATTTAAATTATGAATGATATGATTGAGTTCAAATTGGTTGTTGAATTCATTCCTAATTGATTATCCATGATATTGGAATCTTGCCATTTTGATTTTCATGATCAATTTATTGATTTTTGCCTAAAAATCATTTTATTTTACCTTAATTTTCAATTATATACCTTTTAATTACGATTTATTATCGTTTGGTATGATTAGATCAAATTTAGATGTTGACTTACTCTTGAATGATGCTTGAAGATCTTGAGATCTTTCAATTCGCATCTATGATCAATTTTTACTTAAAAGTTGATTTTAATTTGATTTTCAAATTAAATGTCATTTAATTTATTTTTCATGTTATTTTAATGTTTAAGTGTGAATTGAGAGATAAATCAAGCCCAAATGACTTGCTAGTATGATTTTAGGAGCTCTCGATCATTCTTATGACATTTTCATAACTTGACTCATGTTAATTACATTTTTTATGAATATTATTGATAAATTTAGTGAACCTCAACTTATGATTCATGCTTGCTTATAACATCGAATTTATCATACCCCAACCCGATGTAACATGCTCCCGTAGCATGATTAATAACCTCCTTAGAAAGGAAATCATTAATTACACTATAAGGGATGCAAAATAATAAATTTTTTTAATAGTACTATTCATAAAGCACTATTCATAAATTACTGTTCATCAAATTTCATGATGAAATTTCCTTTTTCATAATATACCATTTTGCTTATAATCATTATACAACATTATCATATACACATCAAAGAGTTATAGCAACATCACATAAGTATAGATTATAACACCAAAAAAAAGTAGTACTGCCAAATAAGTAATGAAGTGCTATATAATGAGAATGACATCTTAGAGTACATTATAAAAGTCTAGATTGTATCCAGAATAGGGCTTTACGAAAGTCCCAACCTTAGCCAACTATGGATCAGCTACTCCTGTCTCTCCTCGATTGCACTAAGTCATGCGTTCATCAAATGACAAACGTTGAGTATATAACTCAATGGTGCTATAATAATATGTACATGACATTTCAATATTCAATAATGATAATAATATACCAATATACATATAAGATTCATAAAACAATGTACCATCATAATATATTATCAATTATTAACCTATTATATCAATGTTAAACACTTAATACAATAGTATAAGAATATATACCATAAGTAGTCCTCTGTAACTTTTCTTTCATCAGTTGTCATATAAGAGAATCATCATATATATGTATGTATACATATTCGTATCATACATCATCATCATTAATCCTTATGCTTTTGATAATGTAATCATGCTTGTGGTATGATTTGAGTTTTGGCCCAAATTTTTGAAGTATTTTTAATGGATTTTGGTTGATGTTTTAATAGTTAGATGAGTTAGGATTGTAAAGGACATGAAATAAAGTGAGTTGTGGTTGTGTGGGTGTGTGTGCTTTATGATTTTCACTTTGACCAAAACTTTCAAGCAACATTTTAATGGTTGGTAAGTTTAAAATATGATGTTAAAGATAATTTATTAAAAACAGAAGGTTAATAGCAAAAAAAAAGTGATGAAATTAAAGCTTAAGCTAAGAAAAATTGATGATTTAAGACTTAATATCATTTTAAGTGTATATGACTTATGAGCTATGAATTAAATGATTAAATTTAAGTATGATTTAAGAAATTAACTTCTAATTAAGGTTAAATGAAATTCTTAATGATGAGTTAATAAATAGTATATGGTATATGAACTAAATTAGATATAAGATAAGTATATTTGGTAATTTAAGGCTTAAACTTCATTGAAAGTTTTTAAGAGATAAAAGTTAAGGAAAAATGGATTTTGTTAAGTTTGAATTAATGATCTAATAAAAGAATTAAAGTTAAATGAAAGTATTAATATAATTAAGAAGGTTAGTTTAAAGTAAGAATTGTCAAAATGGACTTAAGATATGAATTGCTAATGTTTAATGGATTTATGTGCAAGTATTCGGCCATATCAAGTTTGAGGACATAAGTTAGTAAATGTTTAAGTAAATTATGTGATTATAAGAAATTAAATGAAATGGTTAATTGATAGAATGATATAAGTCATTAAAGAATGCTATATCAAGTGAAAAAGGGGCTTTAATTGAACTATGTAATCATGACTTATAAATGGATTTAAATTATCAATTATTAAGCATATTTAGAGATATTAAGAAGATTTATAAATTAAATGAATGATATGATATGGTTTTAAATAAGATTTAAGTTAAGGATTAGAATGGAGATAACAGTGAATTATGGGTTATAGACACATGATTTATATAATGTTTATACTTATATGATTTCACTGGATATCTAATTAATAAGTTTATTGATGGATGATATATAATCTGGAAAGTGATTAAGTGAAGTATATAAGTTCATTAAATGGTATAAGATTATACATAAGTGATGGTTAATAAACAAATTATGGCAAATAATATATAATATGATGAAGTTAAAGGAAGTGTTAAATAAATAAGTAATAAACAGTCATATTAAGTGTTGTTAGACATGTGATTAAGTTTAATAATAGGAAGGTATTTAAGTAAAGATATTATTTAAATTATTAACTGGTTATAAGTCAGTGTTGGTAAAGGATTGGATTAAGTAGAAATATTATAATTCCCAGATGGTTCAGATTTAGATTAATAATAACAGTGTTTAGTATAACATAGAATTAAGTTAAATATTAGGATATAATATTGAGAAGTTAACTCAATTTTAAGTATAGAATAAATAATTAATAATATCCATTGTTTTCATAATCTGCTTATGACAGTAACTGTATTTAATGGAATATGGATATGGTTAGTAATTGGAATCTGGTTAAATTATAAGAGAGCAGTATTAAGATAATAACAGTTTTGTGAATCAATAATAATATATTAACTGTCAAGTTATTAAATGATTGATTGATAATAGAATTTGGATTTACATAGAAAATGATGATCAAATAATTTTAAATCGAGTTATGATTTTAAATTAGACTTAATAAGATATTATTTTGATAACTGTTTAATAATTAGTATTATTATATTACTATTTAATTAATTAGTTATGTGATTAAATAAGAAATAAGTAAAGATATAATCACATGTGATGTTAATGTTTGATGTAATAAATAGAAATATCATAAAATCAGATGTTATTAAGAAATTTAAATAAGTTTACTGTTTAAATGTATTAAAGTATCATAAACTGTATTACTAAAATAATAATAAAATAAATACAGTCTTAGTTAAGTAAAAAGGAACAGAAAATACTTTTATAAATATTAACATGATTTCTTAAATGATGCTATGACATGATAAGTGAATAACATTGTTTTTCGATTGAGTAATATAATAGTATGTAATTATAAGAACGAGTAATGATGACATGAAATATATTAATAAGAGATAAATATTGATTTATGAATTAGTTAAATCAGTGAATAAACCCACGAATCATCCAAGGATATTAACAAAGGAAAGGATATACCAGGTTTGTGTTAGTTTGTTTGGAAGTCCTCGATCATTTATTGATCAAAGAGGCAAAGGTTTGGTAATGCAACATCATTACACAATTAAATTAAGATATGTTATTATATTTGTTAATCATGACATATCCATAATGAATATATAATGGAACATGGCATAACATTTCATGGTGAAATAAGGAGAAGAGAAAAGATTTGATATGAGAAAAATGTTATATAAATTATACTAGGTAAATATTATAAATTCCTATGGGAATTAAATAAAAAAGGAATCTGATATACAAAGAATGAAAATTCAAGAGTTAAATATTAAATGAGATTTGATTGTAGTACCATTGATAAATGACAAATGAAAGACCCAGTAAATGCACATATTTAAGAAATGAACAGAAATGAGGGAGAATGCATATCATAAATGCATACTCATAAATATACATTATTCATATACATGATGATGATGATGATGATGATGACACTTGAAAATGGTTAAATAAATTGATGTAATGGTATGTATGCATAAGCATTTATACTGCTAAGGTAAGAATCATGAATAGTGATTTATATGATGATTATTAAAAATGGTACATATTGATGATAATATGATAATATGGCTGATATGTTAAATGATATTTTGATATTTATTGAGATGTTATTCCTTATAATATTTGTTATATTTGTTATAGTAGCACCACTGAGTTTTATACTCAGCGTTTATCAATTGATAAACGTAGGACCAAGTAAAGCCACAGAATAAGAACGTTAGTGGTAGCAACTATACATACTGTTGACCCTGAATTTTCACACTCGTGCAATTTCGGGCTTCTGTTGATTCGGCTCGGTCTTAGTCCTCATATCGACCCCGATTGTGCACATAGGCCTCTATGGCTTCCCCTGTGTATTCTGGTGCATAGAACACCTTAGAGCTGGTGGGGCCTACCATGGTGCCTGGCGGGACCCACCACTCATTTTCTTACTCTGAGTGTTTTGTACATACAAAACACACTTCATTATTGCCTACGCAAGGAAAACCACTTGAAATGCAAAATATCGCATTTATAGCATTTGGCACTATCCACCATGAATAGTGTACAGGTGGGGCCCATCGGGCAATAGCAGGGCCCGCTACCCTTGATAACTTATTCTGTGTATTCTGTACTTACAGAATACATTTTCCAGTCACCTTACTCAAGGCACAACACTTGGTATTGCAAATACTATCTTCTGGGCCCACTACATTATGGGGCCTACTTAGGGCATTTGTGGAGTCCGCAGCCTCCATTGGCCTATTCTGTGTATTCTGTACTTACAGAATACATTTCACGCCTGCCTACGCATGGTAGGATACACAGAATGCAAAGTATTGAATTCTGAGCCTAGATCACTATTACTATGAATAGTACACAGGCGGGGCCTGCTTCCCCCATTGGCCTATTCTGTGTATTATGTACTTACAGAATACATTCCGCTGCTGCCTTATGCAAGGCACACCCCGTGGCATCCCGAATGTCATATTCCGGGGCTCACTGCGTTGTAGGGCCCGCCAAGCATTAGTGGGGCCCAATTCTCACTATAGTTCACTTTGATGCATTCTGTACGCACAGAACACATCCTACTTGTTGCCTTACTCAAGGCAAAGTGCTTGGCATGCCATTTATCATGAATAGTACCCAAACCAGGCCCATCACCCGACTTGGCCTATTTTAAATGTTCTATGCATGTAGAACACATTTTTATTGATGCCTACGTGAGACACGACCTTCTGGCACACCAAATGCCATTCTGGGCCGAAATAGGGTCGCAAACCCTAAAATAGGCCCATTAGCTGAAACTCAATGTTCGGGGCCGAATTTGAGAAAACTTATAACTGTAAAGTTTCTCAGAATGGCGATTGCACTTTGGTTGACATATGGCACACATCCGGTTTTGCCCGTACAACCCAGCACACATAGGGTAAAAATGCAATGTGTAGTGCACATCACCTATGTACACTGCACATTCCAAAGAAAAGATGTTTGGTCGGGAGCCTTCTCGGGACCGAATTGGGAAAAACTTTGTTCTATAAAGTTGTTCCTTATGTTGAATAATGCTTATAGGCTCGGGGTGCATGTCCTAAAGCAACCACAGTGGGCCCCACATGATGGGTCAAAAGGTGATGTGCGGTGCACATGGGCAATGTGTGTCACACATCACATGATGTGTGGCACACATTGTCTTTGAATTTTTCAAATCTAGGCAAAAGTTACAAAATTGCCATGCCCAATTTTTGCTCTATAAATATAGAGCTTAGGGTCTGAATTAAGGACCCCGAATTTGCTTCAGAAGCAACCTAAAACTCTGCCAAAATTCCTCCAAAATGAATTAAACACTTAATTAATTAAATCCTTAGGATTTAGAGATAAAATTGGCTTAGTTAGGCTCCCTAAACGTTGAAGGAAGCTAGATCAAGGAAGAAAAGCTGCTGGAATAAGCTAAATTTCCCTCTTTTCTTCAATTTTCTTGATTCTGTCACTACCCTGTAAGGGATGTGCTGCGCACATCACCTCATGTTTACCATACACAGCCTATGTGTGGTGTACATGAGGCCATGTGTTATGCATATAGCCCCAAAATTTTCCAGAAAATGCCATTTTCCTCCCATTTTCACTCGGTTTTTCGCCAGATCTGGCTATTTTAGTGATGTTTAGGGCCTTCTCATGCCTTAAATGTCCTGGATCTGCCAAATACGTGCTAGATCTAAGATAATTTTAACTTTAAAATTATTTTTCTTGAGTTGGACACAAATCCACGAAGCAAAAACCCATTTTCGAGTCCGATCTACCTAGATCGGGATCGGATCTAGGGTTTCTGCTAAAAAATTCTTGATATTTCCTCTGTTTTCTCTACCATGTTCACCACACATATGCCCATGTGCACCACACACAGCCTATGTGTGGCGCACATTGGCCTATGTGCAGCGCACATTGGTCTCAATTTTCATATAAAAACCCGGTTTTCACCCGAACTGCTTTCTGATCTAATTTTTCCAGTAACTCTAGTGGCTTTTCCATGCAATTGGGGTTCTGGATTTGTCGAATATTGTCCAGATCTACTTGATTTAGTCTCTAAAATCATTTATTTCAATTAATTGCTTAATTAATTGTTTGGTTTGCTAAACCGGAGGCCGATTCGTGCTCAAATTGAGGTACTGTCTTCATTAAAGTTGCATATTTTTATCTGTAGATCATTTCTGTACTAACAGATTTAATTTTCTTGCAGATTAGCCTCTGATGTGTGCCACACACAGCCTATGTGTGGCACACATCACCTGATGCGCGGCGCACATCCTTTGGAAATTTTTTAGAAAAATCATATTTTGATCGTATTTCGTTGTATTTTTGACATATCTAGTGGTATTTGATGCTTTACAGTGGCTCAAGTATTCTGGATTTGTCATAAAATAATTACATTTAATTAATTTTGGCCTCAAAATTAAATTTTAGGATAAAATGTTATTTTTATTCATATAAATTGTTTTTTGAAAGGATTGGAACTAATTGGTCGTGGGGCTATCTCCAGTAATTTTTGTGTGATAATAATCCTCCTAATTAATTATCCATGATCAAATAAAATAATTTTACCTAAAATTATTTTTATTAAAATGAATTTTCACGATCCGACTCGTGTTTATTCTTTCAATTATTGCCTAATAATTGCTAGATTTTGACTCTTGGTTTGTACTTTTAAATGGTATTGGACTAGTCAAATAAATCCAAAATTCATTTGCTACTAATGAATTTATTTGTTTATTTTGCATATTAATCCATTCGCGCATTTTGGATCGTGCAATTCAAGGAGAAAAAGGGGTATTACTTAATGCCCCGGGAAATTATGTATGTGAGGAATTTTTGTAATAGGATAGGTTTTATTATTCGGTCTATAATAATCCCCCTATCTCGTGTGTACCCCCTAATTTTCTTGATCCCTTTCACTGGCCTTTATTTTTGTTAGTATATTTGCCTAAATATACTATGTCATCATGTCACATGCCATGTCACATGACACATGCACACATTACTATGCATGCCATGCATATACCATATGCCATAATATATTGTATTTTGTATGCATATACATATAAATATGCAAATACGCTAATACTCCAAATACGCAATCCAATACGCTCAATCAATCAATATGGCTTATCATGCATATATATGTCATGCCATGTCATACACTATGCCATAACACATGTCATACAGTATGTCATACATATACTATGTTGAATACACATTCACATACGCACCACTATACCATGTCATGCATATGCCATGCTATTCATTATTCCACATGCCATGCATATGGTATGCCATACACTTTATATGCCATACGTATGGTATGTCATACATATGCCATGTTATATACACCATTTCATATCCCATGTCACATGACACAAGCACATTCTACTACGCATGCCATGTATATGTCATGCCATGCATCATTTCACATGCCATGCATATGGTATGCCATGCATTATTCACATGTCATACATATGATATGTCATTCAATTCATGTGATGCATTTAGTATGTCATACATATAACATGTCATGCATATGCCATGTATTATATCATCACACATATCATGCATATGATATGCCATACATCATTCACATGCCATGCGTATGGTATGCCATTTATTATGCCATATCATGTATATGCCATGTCATGCATCATTTCACATATTATACATATGATATGTCATTCATCTCACATGTCATGCATATACCATGTCACACACTTCGTACATGGTGCATACGCTATACATACGCTATACGGTCAACATTAAAATAAATCAAAAATGTTAACGCATAACGCCATACGCTATTTACCATAATATGTGCTTACATATTAGGTCGTCATATCATGCATATGATATGTCATCCACACTCACATGTCATGCATATGCCATGTTACTTTTATCGCTATATCACATGACATGCATATGGCATGCCATCTAAATGCCATATAGCTTTATATGTCATTTTACGTGTAACCTTGCAACGCTAATTCATATGACGCGCTGTGTGCTTACATTTATGCTCGCATGCTTGCTTCTTTAGGATAATTAATTCCAACTATAATGGTAAAATAAATTTTGGAAACTCATAGAATAGATCTCCACCACCTGAACCCAATCTCTGAAGGGTTTAACTAGTACTCATGCTATGGGTCAGTTGGACCAATCCGGAACCATTCGATGGTGACTCCCTTGTGACTCTTTCGAGTCTGTATCATTCCCTAAGGGAACCCTTTAGGAAGACTATGCTTTCACTTTGAGTGCGGTCCCCGGTCCGTGACTTTCACAAGCCTCGCTTTAGGCCCAGGTAGAAACCTACGCTCACAGTGGCGACTCCACTGTGGACATCATGGTGAAAGAGTGGTGGCATCCAAGAGTTTCCATATCAATTTTCCCATCATAGTTGGATTAATTGTATGTATCATAACACTAGTCCGTGGCCGCACACACCACCCTAGTCCCGTGTCAAACCAGTGATTGTGAGTAGGGGAGTACCTTGGACTCCATTCGACTTCTTGGGAAAGAACATTTACCTTCACCATTCGCTGCACTATACTGATAACCATTGATGATTCCTGGCGGATAGATGCGAGGTATAGTCCTATATCGATGATTCCATTTGGTTGGATAGGTTGTGGACAATGTGGCGGGAAACCTTAGCCTATTCTCAAAACCGGACTAAAGCCCATGTAGTAAGCCTAGCAACATTCCCAACTAAGACCCTTATTACATGCTATGTGGATCTTTGCCTTATCATGTGAGTGGATTTGAATAGACCTGACCTATTTTTCTCTCACATATTGCTCTACTAAGAGTCGGAATCCTTTCATGATTCTGTATGGTTACCCAACCTCACGCCTATTCAACGGGTGTACTCTTATCATAACAATATGATCATGCTTGTATTACTCTACTAAGAGTCAGAATCCTCTCATGATTCCGTATGGTTGCCCAACCTCACACCTATTCCACGGGTGTACTCTTATTGTAATAATATGATCATGCCCGTATTGCTCTGCTAAGAGTTAGAATCCTTTCATGATTCCGTATGGTTGCCCAACCTCACGCCTATTCCACGGGCGTACTCTTATCATAACAATATGATCATGCTCATATTGCTCTGCTAAGAGTTGGAATCCTTTCATGATTCCATATGGTTACACAACCTCATGCCAATTCCATCGGCATACACTTATTATTGCAATATGGTTAGGCCGAAATACTATCGGGTTTTCACTGTAATCCCTCATATGATCAGGCAACGATCAAACTCTCTTGTTTACCTTATTGAGAGAATCACACCTCGAGTTCCCAGTGTAACTCAGGGTTAGTATCCCTACCTAGGACAGGAGAACTTGAATTGACCAATTCTCATGGAGGTATAAGGTTGGAAGGGAGCGCTGCTGCATGCTACATGTTTGCTAACCTTTTGTGTTTTCTGCCAACCATGTATACATGCATACTCATGCAATCTATTAACAAATTTTGCTTTTGCAGCCATAATGCTGGACGTTCCTAGCATAGGACACGCATACATCCTACGTGATACATTGCATACATACACGCATATGCATGCTAACTTGCTTTGTTGCAACCAATCTATGGCCAAGCTTCTGAATGACAACTTCAAGACCCTCCTGCAATAGCAGATCCGAAAGGCTCTCAGTCCTGCTAAATTCATCACCCTGCTAGCTCCGATCAAGGAAAAGGGGAAGAGTGTCAACCTGTATGACATTGAGACTGATGATGACATCTCGCTCCATATGCATGATGTTCGAAAAACTGAGACAACTATCTTGGAGCAGAAGATTGAACAGCTGCAGACCATCATGAAGACCAAAGGCATGGGAACTGACCTGGATTTTGATGAGTTCTCTATTGCACAATTAAGGGGCTGCCTGCCAAGTTCAAGCTCCTTGATGTTACTAAATACAATGGAGTTGTGGATCCAAAGAACCATCTGAAGACCTACACCATGCTGATGAGTACCACTGACTTGTCAGATGATCAGATTGTTCAGCTCTTCTTCATATCACTGGAGGGACCAGCGCTAGCCTGGTATCACAGCCAAGTGGAAGCCTCTTTGTACTACTTTCTATAAAAAGTATGGGTTCAAGGCCTGATTTAATGTAACCCTGATGGACCTGGAAATGGTTAAGCAAAAAGCTAATGAGTCTTTTATGGATTACTTCAGTCACTGGATGGACAAAGCTGTATTAGTCCGACAGAAGCCATCTGAATCAGACATGATCAACAAGCTTATCATGGGGTCGCTGCCACTCTATCAGGATAGGCTGAAGTATCAGATGTTCCACACTTTCGAGGACATATACTCAGTGGGACAACGCATTGAGCAAACAGAGGGTAAGAAAAAGGAGCTTTCCTTCCCAAAACCAAAAACCACGACCTACACTCAAACACAACCAAAGCCTCATTACACCAACACCTTACAAATACCAAAAATCAATGCCCTACAAATACCAAACCCCATACTCCGGAACACTACACCATCCCAGAAATTCTTAGATCTTGGAATGCCACTTTCCAAGGTTTTTAGTTGTCTCCTTAAAGCTAAACTTATCAAGCCCCTAGAGCCGAACTTCAAAACACCACCTCCAGCCATAATAGACACTAAAACCTACTATTACTACCACCAACATCATGGCCACAACACCGACGACTGTCGTTCCCTCTGACTTGTCATCTAAAAACTCATTGACTCTAGTGAGATCGAGGACCTGAGAAATCCAAACCGTCTACCAAGACAAACCCGCTACCAAACTACCATAAGGCCAACCGTACCTACATGATCCAATCAGGATTACCAGAATCCCTGATCCTAAGCTCCTTTTCTCCTCTCAGCAGTAAGGGGAATGCTCAGCTACCTACCATTACCTCCTGCCCCGGTGGTGGATTTGACATTGGTGCCATTGACATATGGTACGAGAGCTCTGAGGATGAGTCTACAGCTACTCAGAAACCATCTAAGCTAGAAGCATCAAATGCACAGGCTTCTGATAAGGGTAAATTGACCAAGACCCCTAAGGCAACCAAGCCAGCACCAAAACCATCCAAGCAGTAGAAGGGGTTAGGTGCTAACAAAATGTCCTCTTGGGTTTGCAACATGACCCGCAGTGGTAAGGTATTCACTCCTCCCAACCTCGGAAATAATCCTGAAGCTCCTAAGAAGCCAACCGAGGCTAGGCCCACTAGGGATCAAGCTAGTCTAAGCAATGTTCCAGCTCCACTGCTAGCTAATCAGGTTACTCAGTCTGATAATGTTATGATCAAACAGCTGAAAAAGACCCAAGCAAACATCAGTATCTGGGACCTGGTGATGTCCTCCCAACAGCATCGATGGGCCATCGTCGAGGCACTTTCAAGCATGAGGATCTCTCCCTTTGCTTCTACCTTCAGCATGAAGAGTCAGCTGGTAAACCGAGAGCTACCATCTAGCATGATCACATTTTCTGATGTGGATTTACCGGCCGAGGGGATCCGCCACAACAGGGCATTGTTCATGAGGGTGAACATCATGAACTTCACCACCCCCTATATCATGGTGGATGACGGTTCTGGCATCAACGTCTACCCACTCAAAGTGCTCCCCAAGCTAGGGATTTAGCTTTCAGACCTCAAACCCTGTAAGACCATGATAAGGGCCTACGACGAGTCCAAACGGAAGGTTACCGGTACCTTCACTGCCACTATCACTATTGGGCCAATTGAGTAAGTGGTGGAGTTTACAGTTTTAGACATTTTGGTGTCATTCGTGCTGCTCTTGGGCTGACCATGGTTCCATCCGCTGGGAGGTGTGCCATCCACCCTACACCAAAAAATCAAGTTCCCACACAATGAAGGTGTGGTTACTATTACTGCTGATGATGAGGTTGCTCTAGGCTGCATCAGAGAAGATGTCCCTCTCATGACTGGCTTTCAGATTGCTACTATCGGAGAACCAAAATCCTACTTGTACTAACCGAGTCCCGCTGTGGAGAGGATGATGCAACTGATGGACTATGTACCTGGCATGGGTTTGGGCCTGTATCAGCAAGGCCCAGTTGAATTTGATATCCCTACAACCATATGGGAGGAGAGGTACTGCATTGGGTTTGACCCCTACACCTCAGACAAGCCAGAGCAATGCAAGATGGTTCTCTTCATCCAAGGAGAGACTCAGCATGATCATGCTCCTGAATTGCCTAACTCGAAAGACTTTTATGAGCAATAGTTCACCATCTTTGGCGATGTTTATGACCTGTCAGCCCTGACAGTACCTGGGAAGACTACTGCTACCATCACCATCAACCCTGATGATGCTTTCCAGATATTTGGTGATGTTGCTGATCTCACCACTAGCCGCCTGGAGCCGGAGCCTACTACAGTTGCTGTACTGGGATCCAAGCTACAGAACTTGGACATTGAAGACTTGATGCTGCCAAAGGTCTACGAGGACATTGCCACACTGGTGGAGAGTACCTTTGAGGAGCTTTTGTATGAGGACACTGATATCCCTATTTCTATACTTTTTAATGATGATGTAATCCCATCTAAATATGAAGCAATAAAGAACAACTTTGCTTATGTTTGCGATGTGTATTTTGATGGCATTGTTCATGAACATGAGCATTACATGAGCATTTTTGACATTAACACATCTTGCATCGAAAATGTTAACATTAACACAGATGACAAGCCATGTCTTCTCTAGATTGCATCAGACTTGACCTCTGAAGAGAGAACAGAAATAATTAGCACACTGCAAAAGCACATAAAAGCCTTTGCTCTATGCTATGAAGACATGTCGGGTGTCGACAGATCCATCGCAGCACACAAGATTCCTACTAAGCCAGGGTTCAAGCTAGTTAAGCAGAAACTACGACACCTCCTACCAGAGTGGGTACAAAAGGTCAAGGAAGATGTCTAGAAGTAGTTGGATGCCAAATTCCTTAAGGTGGTTGACTATCAAGAGTGGTTGTCCAATGTGGTTCCGGTTCCCAAGAAAGATGGAAGGGTCAAAGTCTATGTAGACTACAGGGATCTGAACAAAGCGTGTCCAAAGGATGACTTTCCTTTTCCTCACATCGACGTGCTGGTTGATATCACAACCGCTAATGCTATGGATTCCTTTGCTGATGGATTTTCTGGATACAACCAGATCCTAATGGTAGTGACAGACAAGGTGAAGACAGCTTTCATTACAGAATGAGGGGCCTACTACTACAAGGTCATGCCCTTTGGCTTGAAGAACGCAGGTGCTACCTACCAGTGAGCTGCAATAACACTATTACATGATTTGATCCACAAGGAGGTCGAAGTCTATATGGATGACATGATGGTGAAGTCTCCCACCAGAGGATAACATACAACTGCTCTTGACAGATTTCTCACACGTGTTGAGAAATACGAACTTAGTCTGAACCCGAAGAAATGCACATTCGGGATGACATCTGGCAAGTTGTTGGGTCGTATTGTCAGTCAAAAGGGTATCGAGGTGGATCCTGACAAAGCAAAGTTAATCATTGAGATGCCTATTCCTAGAACTGAGATAGAAGTTAGGGGATTCCTGGGACAGCTCCAGTACATCAGCAGATTCATTGCCAAGCTCACTACCATGTGTGAGCCAATCTTCAAGCTTTTGAGGAAGAACTAGCCTATGGTTTGGGATGAGAACTGCCAGTTCGCATTTGAGAGAGTAAAGTACTATCTCTCTAACCCACCAATTCTATAACCATCTCGGCCGGGAAAACCATTGCTACTCTATCTAGCTTTAGAAGAGGAGTCAGTGGGTGCTATGATGGCTCAAGAAAATGACGTTGGAGTCGAGTACGCTGTCTACTATTTGAGTAAGAAGCTACTGCTGACAAAGTGCAAATACAGTACTATTGAGAAGCTATGCATGGCTATGGTCTGGGTCACCAAGAAACTCAGACATTACTTCCAGTCATACCAAATACAGGCAATCTCCAAGGTTGATCCTATGAAGTATTTGTATGCTGCTCCTTCGCTAGTAGGAAAACTCTCCAGGTGGCT
>CANYBF010297602.1:0-11141 GCA_948192965.1 Dalechampia spathulata
ATATATATATATAACACTACTAACCAACAGAATCATATGTCTAACATATATGTGCATACACTCCATATCACAAGTATGTCGTAACTCATATAATTAACAATTGCCATGCTAGACAAGATTTTATCAAAGCATACTAATATCGCCATAATGACTTAACCAACCAATCAATCAATCAAACATTATAAAATGCGTGATGAAATGCTTAGGTTGTGTGCGTGCGGATGTGACATTCATATTACTCCAAGTACATCATCTAACGTACCTTTACATGTTTTTTTACTTATCATACATTTCTTATTTTTAGATGGCCACTTTTACAACGTTCTCAATTCATCTCATTTATTTTTTTCCTTTTTTTAATTAAATTACTGGATTTGGCTTCATGAGAAGTTATGAATCTTGTCATCACCAAAAGGTGATCCATAAAGATATCATCCCCAAATATATATAAGGAGAGGTTACACCTTCCCCAAAGCAAAGACGTTCATATTGGATGCTTGGGTCAAATGGATGGGACCATCTCAGAGAGTATTGTGATAGTGACAGTGAGGATGTATATTGAATGTATCTCGCTGGTTGGATTGAGAGCTCCCACACATTGTAGTTCTATCAGAGTCTGTCGTCAATATGACTATCAATAGATTATACCTTATTTGCTACAAGAATTATTTAGACAATGATTACTTAATTGCTTTCTAGAGCATGTTAAGCTTACCTAACCATAATGTCGTTTCGTGCCAGTACATATTCTTAAAACTGGATTTTCTATAGATGATAAATGCAAACAATGGGTCTTGCATCATACTATGAATTTATGATATGCACTAAGTTATGAATACAATTACAATATGATTACTTATCAAACTAATATTACTTATTTTTAACCATTAGCTTTAAAATATTAAAATTGTCACATGATTTCAATGGTCAATATACCAATCATTCTGATATAAATTCATACATATCATATAAAAAATAAAAATAAATATTACTTACACATAATAATGCTTACAAATAAATAACAACAATAATAATGATTACAAATATTAATAATAACATTAATATCAATAACAAAAACACTACCAATTATTTTTTCATAATAATACTAATCAATACTAATTAATTACATAAATCATAATTCTATTTAAAACTACTACTAATATATACTTCATAATAATAATTATTACTCATTTTAATAATTAAATCAATAAATATTAATTACAGTAATTAATACTGATGATTAAAAGTACTAATAATATTAATAATACACAATACTAACATTACAAAAATTTCAAAATTATAAATAATTATATCCAATTTTTTACAACATAATATTACCTATATATACATATATATTAAACAATAACAACATCAATACTAATAATAAAAATCATTAATGAATAATAACTACATAAATAACAATTATACTTACAATTACTAATAATATATATATCATAATGATAAATATTAATCATTATATTTATTACATAAATAAATAACAATAATTATAATAATAATATATCACAATAATAATTATAATTAATACTAATACCAATATTAATTTTTCATACAAAAAATATTTACAAATAATTATTTTTAAAAAAATATTCACTATATTTACATTTACAAAATAATAACAATAATAATCTACATATTACCTGTAAATAATAATAACAACACTCATAATAATAATAAAAAAACTACAAATCATTTACTAATAAAACTAATCATCGTTAATAAATAATTATTACAACTACTAATACTACATAAATTATAATAATTATTTTAATTCATAATAATAATAATAATATTTTTTTATGATAATAATAATAATAATTATTATAATATTAATATTATTCCATATAATATTATAAAATAATAATATAAGAATAATAATATTATAATATTCCATATAATATTATTATATATTATTATTATTATTATTATTACTAATATTACTTATTATTAATATTAATAATAATTAATGTTAACATTATTAAATTTAATAATATTTAATATTAACAATACTTTATATTATTATTATTATTATCAATACTAACAATAATTACATTATTATAATTATTATAATTATCAACCATCAATTTCATAATTATTACACTCTCAATTCAATAAATTTTTTCTAATAATCATTCGTACTCATTTATTAATCATTACATTATAATTATACCATTTTTATTAATAATATTATTAAATAAATTTAATCATTATTAAATCATAAAATAAAATAATTATAATAATAAAATAATCATTATTTTAATTATAATAATAGAATAATAAATTTACATTTTTTCTACCTTCGAAAGTGGAATAACTACAATTTAAGACTTTCGTTCTTCTACTCAATCCATCACCAGTAAAAATGACGTTCAGGTACAATTTCACATCAAAATAGGAATTTTTTCTTTTTTACACCAAAAATGAAAAATTTTCATTATTTTATACTAAAAAGTAAATTGCGCTTCCAAACCATCCTGCAGATTACTATCCAAATGTGACTTTATTTTCCTTTTATATCTTTCTGCAGTTATTATAAAAATATAAATATCGAATTTATTCTTTTTCAACTTTAGTTAATTGATAATATTTATTTTAAAATAAAAAGTTATTAAATTCAGTTTATATATTAATATAGGACTAATTTACATAAATATAGTTATGATATATAACATAATAGTTCATTTGTCAGTTATAGTCGTGCATTTTAAATATTACATAAATATTGTATCAGCATATTATTTTCTTTAAATTTTTTAAAAGTCAAATAAATATTTATTATTATTAAGTAGACGATCATTTAGAAATAATAATAATTTTTAAAATGGAGAAATAAACACCAAAACAGGGAGAGTATTCTGACAACAAGAAGAAGTAGAAAACAGGACAGAATCCCAGTTCCATTTTCGCTCCAAATTATTTCTAGAAAACATGAAGATTAGAATAACACGAAGTCAAAGGCTTCTCATAATATTTGGGATGGGAGTGGGCATTATTTTCTTGTGGCTATATCAGCCAGAGCGATTCGCAGGGCCGGAGTACGATGTTCGAGTCATAAATGGCCTAAAAAACAACTCCTCGTTGCCTCTGGTTATCTGGTGTACTTGTAACAATGGAGATCAACTTGGCGGCCGAGCTCTTCAAGAAGGCGATGACTTCAGCTGGAGTTTGAGGCCAAATTTTTGGGGAACTAACCATTATTTGTGTACCATGAAATGGGATTATAGAAGAAGAAAGTTCGAGGCGTTTAAGGTTCCTAGGGATATCTATCGTTGCAGCCTTTTCAACAAGTGTTCTTGGCTGGTAAGAGAGGATGGGTTTTATTTCAGTAATGATGAAGTCAACTGGAAGAAAGATTTCACTTGGTTGTAAAATCTTTGGCTTTTCTTCTTGTCTCGGGAAATTTTGAAATTTGTGAAATAGTTTCAGGATTATAATAATAACATTTTGTATTAGCAGAGACTATATCTATAGCTTGCATGCATGTTATATATAAAAACTCCATTGAAATCCGCTTTGAGCTTACATTCTGTGGGTTCAGTTTTTACGGTTTCTGGTTTGAGATTTAATTTACTCTTGCTGTCTACAAATATTGCAGCTGTGCATCAACTGTGTTACTGTTAGATCTGATTTTTCTGATGTTTTGGTTCCAGAGAGCCTGCTGCATGAAAGCTGCTAATATTGCAAAATGGCTCTTTGAGTTTCTGGTGTTTGTTTGGCCGACTAATTCTCAGTTCTAAATTCATTAAAGATGCAATAACTAATAAATGATGGAGTTTGTTACACACTGTAGTGTAATAATATTATTGTTCCCAAGAAAATCAATTGATTTTGGGTGGAGAATATTTACTTATATGCAAGAACCATTGCCCACAAGCCAGCCCGTTCTTCGCCTCTTATTTCTTGTATGAGATTAGTTAATTTGATTTAGATGTTAAAATATGAAAGAGTATTATAGTTCATAAGATAGCGTGAAACATAGCAAAAAGGTATCGACATGAGAAGTAGATAGCTTGCAGATGAGATAGTGCAGGTGTGTGGGTGTTTTGTCAATAACATAACCAAATATTTTAGTCACATCAGAATGCACGTTGTGTAAAATATATACTAGGATGGATGAGGAGCACGGATTGTAATGGTACAGAGATTCCCACGCGACAGCTCCCATTATTCGTCTTCCCAATGTAATACCCAGCCATTTCTTTTTAGATTAATAATATGATTAATTGGTAAAACATTATTATTTAAATTTGTAAAAAATAATATATGAATTATTGGGATGAAAAATCATAGGATAAGCATAAAGAAAGATGAATGTGAATAATTGGGCATTGACTGATGTATATTTTTTTTCTTTTTCCGGGTAATTGTTTGACCCATCCTATTTGATTTTGAAAATCAGAAATAGAAAAGAGCTATCAGATTAATATTGACCCTACGATCATCCCAGATGTCCAAAATGGATGTCAGACGTGACATTTGATTTGATTATATCTTTATCTGTGCTGATTTCTATCTCTTTTTAATCAAACATGCCTATTCATCCATTTCCTTCCCTTAAATGCTTTTCTGTTTAAAAACTGTAAAAATCAAACAACGTTTCCCTAAGAAGGTAAACATGATTAGCAACTTTTTTAGTGGTAATTGCGTTACAATCAACAAGTCAAGCACATCTTCGATGGGTTCGTTATGTCCAACTGATTTTATTTAAGCGTAGAAATAAACATGCAATCATTATGTCAGCATTTAAATAACCAGAATAAAAAGAAGAAACCGAAGTTATGAGGTTGCATAGGAAGTGCCACTGAGTGGGCTACACTAGTGCCTTATCTAATGAGTTTAAAGTGCAACACAACGCTTGTTCTTTGGTACCAAAAAGTGATATACCCTCACCCTAAGGGCTTCAACACCCCGACCCGACAGGGATGGTGGAAGAGGTAAATCACGGTACCCAGCGACCTTCTAGATGGAGATCCGGGGTCTTGGTGCCCACAAGGAGCCCACCCAGAGGGTGTAACTCCCACACTGCGGCTGCCAAGACTCGAACCGTGGATCTTTGATACCAACATCACATCCGAGTACCAACTGGGCTACACCGTGCGGGTCAAAGTTCACTATCAATTTTTGAAATAAAAAGAACTACACGTAGAGGTTCTTATAGTCGATTTCTTATGAAAACAAGTTGGGTGGTTGGGAACAAGTAATAGCAATAATAACAATAAAAATGATAGCTTCTTCCTCTGCTTATCCATCATCCACCAATGAAGAAACAACAAGCAAGGATTCATTTTCAACTTTCGTGATTTGTTTGGTTTCATCATGTGTTTCATTGAATTCTTACATCTAATGGGCCGTCAAGCTTGATCGATCATATGTTGATAGAAATGATAAGTAGTATTTTCGTCTTAATCAGAGATCTCGAATTCAGATCAGCCCGAGCAAATAACATCAAAGAACCTGTTGACAATATCAGGATGCAACAGCTAGTCCTATTGCAATATGCTCTGCCCTTCCAAGCAATGAACTTTTACAACACGACAGAAGAAAGTCTTGCCGTTTTACAAGAATATTCAAAGAAATATCAAGTTCAAAGAATTAGATCAATCATTCTTTTCATCATTAACATGATCTTTCAGGTGATCACTGGCTGAAGAAAATCTTTTTTCTTACATATTTAACCCTCGCTAAAAGGGGTTATTACTCTGCAAAAGCACAACTGAGTTTGCAGATTAATGCCTCAAAAGAACCCAAAACTTATTCGACCCCATCATGGTTTTGCCTCACCACAAAATGAAGTTCCTAGGATTTCAACTAATGCCCAGGAAAAAAATCCAGCTCAATTTTGAGTATGGATGGTGATGTCGAAAAGACGTATACAAAGAAATAACAGAAACATACATCAATGGAGTTACAGCAACATTGATTCAGGATTTTCAATGTAGCCCTTGAATGCCTTTAGCCATTCTGCACCAACTGCACCTGAAAATTGCAATAGTGTTACATCTCTGATAGATGATATTTGATGAAACGAAGCAAACATATTTTAGCTTTTTGTGATGACGTTGTGACGTACCATCTATAACACGATGATCGCAACTTAATGTAACTGACATGAAGGAAGCAAATTTGAATTCATCAGGCCCCGAACCAGGAATGACCCTCTTCTCAGCTGCTCACAAACACAATGTCAAGTGATCATGAAGATGAAAACTAATAGCGGGTAATAACTTTGATTAGGAGATTCTCATTAAGAACATCTTACCAGAACCAACTGCTAAAATGCCTGATTGAGGAGGGTTTATGATAGCACAAAATTGTTTGATGCCAAAGGGCCCTCCCAAATTTGATACGGTAAACGTCCCTCCCTGCAAAGAAGCAACATGAGTTGCATACATTCATTTGAGATTCATTCAGCAGGCCAACGGAAGAAAAGTATATTTTGTACCTCATAATCTTCTGGTTTCAAGCTATTGTCTTTTGCCTTTTGAGCTAAATGCCTAACCTCCTCGGAAATTTTAGATAAACCTTTCTTGTCTGCATCCTGAAAAATTCGGTTCATTCACTGTAATTACAAGAAAGCATGAAAAACAGAGCAGAATGGTATTGAGTTTAGACAGAGGCTCACCCTAACAACCGGAACATATAGTCCATTATCTGTCTGTACTGCTACATTAATATTCACATTATTATACCTGTGTGCAGACAGGAAAAAAAAGGTGGTCATGCCAATATGTTAAATAAATTCCAATAACGGTCATTAACAGTATACTTACTGGCGAATATAGTTGTCGGTCCATGAACTGTTGCACTGAGGAAACTTTTTAAGAGCCAAAGCAGCAGCCTATATAAAGGTGACAGGGTACTTCAGAGAGATGGTCTCGAAACAGCTAATATTAATACAAAAATCCATAACGCCAGTGAAGTTCACATGGTTCAAACCATGAAAAATGCTTCAGTATTTAGGTTCCTCGTCTATTGACCCTTTATTATGCTAGAATGAATCCAAAGAAATTAATAGATTTTAAAGCTTGTATGAATCTCCAGATTATGTTTATCTGATATTTGAAGGAGAATAGTGAATGTTTCAGAAAATTTCAAGTAATAAAGACGATATACCTTGATAACAAGATCATTTACAGAAATTCGCTTCCCACCTGATGCCTCTTGTAATGCATTTAGCTTTCCCCGCACACTATATACATATGGAATATTAACAATCACAAAATATCAGAGATAGACAGCAATAACTAGATGGTAGAAGCTAATACTTACTCCATAAGTTTGTCAACACAAGTATCTACTGTTAGGTAATAATGAGGAATTGTTTGCTTTGACAATAACAAGCGTGAAGCTGTGACCTGTCAATATAAAACCAGAAACCTTCTTCAGAACAAACTTCACGCAGGTTATGTAAAAGACTTATGGATATTAAGAAAAGTGTCATCAGCATAAAAGATCCATGGCTAGAAAACATAATGAAGTGACAAGTCGTAAGTTGAGGTCTTTGGGCAGGGAAATTGTTAATATCATCAATAGAAGCAAATGGCTCCAGATCAAGAGAACCATAAACAAGTTCCTTCATCAAAATTTATACTTAACATCTAGGTATATTGTTTGTTTGCTTATATTACCTTTCTTATTTGAGTATGAGGAATGTCAACATAATCAATTGAAGCAGCTGCCATGTCCTTGGCCTTGGGTGTTGTTGCTTCCTTAGCACCGGATGCTACATGGAAAGAGAAAATTATTAATTTACAGCTATACTTCTATTAGATCAGGCAAATCAAAGAAGAAAGAGAAGAAAAGACTAGTTATTATTTATATAAAGAAGGTAGAGAAAAACAAATAGCAGTCAAATCATCATGCATGTAAAAAAGCAATTATACCCAGGTAATCTTCAATATCAGCTTTTATAATGTGTCCTTCAGGACCTGTTCCTTTAATGCTTGAGAGAGGTACCTATCATTCACAAGTCAATAGTAATGCTCTCATGACCTAAACTACATTTTGTTGCTGAACAGAAGAGTAATAGCCATACTAACATTGTGATCTTCGGCCAATTTTCTTGCAAGAGGACTAGCAAAAATACGATCTCCAGAGGGAGCTGAACTAGGCTTGGAAGCCTTTGGTTCTGAAGAACTAACTGCTTTCTCAGCCACCTCCTTCTTGGGTGGTGGAGGAGGAGTAGAAGTAGTGGGCCCTTTAGCTGCATCAGAGGCCGAAGGACTGTAATCCTCAAATTTGCCTATGTCTTCCTCATCTTCTACAGTAATAGCAATTACCTGCATAAGACGACAACTTTGTTGCAGCATAATATATTACCAAGACAAGAAATCAGCATCTCCATCAACGAAGTTGCCATGCTATTTTCAAAAGAAAATCGAAACCAGAACCTGAAAAGTGACTCTGCACTTCTGCCACCATTCACATGAAACTCGGCATATAATCTTTCATTATTTAGTGCTCCATAGGGAAAAGAAACAAAGTACAGACAATAAAAACATACTTTGGCAGAATCAGATTAAGCAAATACCTCTCCAACTTTAATTTCTTTTGACCCATCTCCCTTTATTATCTTTGCGAGGAAGCCTTCCTCCATGCATTCCATTTCAACAGTTGCTTTATCCTTAAAGAACAAAAACAGGAAAGGTGTCAATGTCTATGATGAGAAACACATAGAGAAAAATCAAAACCAAGATGCAACAAGTACAAGGAACCTACAGTTTCAACTTCGCATAGTACTTCACCAGGTGAAACTTTGTCACCCTCTTTCTTCAACCATCTTGCTATATTGCCCTGAAATTTGAAAACATCAAAATTAATATATAATTCATGAAATGGTATGTTGTTATCCATAAGATTCAGAAGAGCATGCCTCTGTCATTGTTGGTGAGAGAGAAGGCATCCCGATCTCCTGGTGTGGAGGAAGACCTGCAATTTGTATTGAAATTATTCTCACAAGTCAATCAATAGAATTTGTTATTAAATTGAATTTCACATGTTACTCTTCACAGAATCCTCAAAAATATACTTGTCATGTAAATGACAAAATGAGACAACTCTACCTGCTCAGATAGTGTGGCAGAGCCAGAATGACAGTAGAATAAGAGAATAATTGATATTAAGGAATCTTTAGCTACATTCATTGCTGTTCAACTTCAACCTACTCTAAAGCAGTCTAGCACGGATGTAACTCAAGAATGTACCTGAATCAGATGAAAATCCTCTCCTTGACTGTAAGCGGGAACTGACATCAGGAAAAAGAGAAGGTTGTCAAAATCTATGCAAGAATAATTTGGGGGAAGGGGTCATAGTAGGGCAGTACCAAGAAAGGTCCTTCAAGAGAAGTGATCCAGCCATCGGGTTCCCCATTTGCATTATCATTGTTGGAGCATTTTTCCAAAATTCACCTAAGGAGGATCCCTATAGAACAAAACAAACAAGTGTAAGAATTAGAAAACTGAGAGAAACTTCGACCACAAGAAAATAATTAAATCAAATAGCAAGAAACAACTGATCAAAGACCAAAAGGAACTGAATGAAAAAGTACAAATAGAATGATTTCTGATGGTTGTGACTTGCAGTAAATGTTGTGAGAGCTGAAACAAAGGTAGCAGAACTTACACAACTATTAGCAGCAGTGGTAGATAAACTCTCCTTTGGTGCAGGAACAAAGCCATGATGACAAACCTTCCCGATATCTAGAATAACAAACTCATCTTATATCAACTGTTACAGTAGTAGAATAAACAGAATACAGAACTCAACCGCACAGAAAATTGCTAGTTTTCATGTCAGCAACTAGTTCCCACTAATATACGTCAGGCACCCACAGAAACAATCTACATTCATATAACATTCCATTCTCATCCTTCTCCTATTACATATTAACAGAAGGTGTTTAACTCCAGCATTAGCTAAAAACAGGATATTTTCATCAACATTGAAATCGGCAAGATAATGAAAGATGAAACCATCAATTTTACCTATAGTTAAGATCAGCCACTTACCTTCGTTTTTACCCACGGAGAACCGAGTATCATTCGAAAACCAACGGACAAAACTAGCATGTTCTTGTCTCAATAAGTTGGGAACATTTTTTAGCTGCTCAGAGCACAAAAATACGTTTTCAGACAAGTTTAACAAAATATTAAACATCATTCACCAACCGAACTGAATAGAACATGAAAGCTGTGTCCTGAAAATCACTCAATATGTTTCGACAGGGATTTCCATCTCCGTAACTACATAACTAATGTGAATATTTATATGCTAATTATATTTTGAGACTCTAATTATAATAGATTAATATTTTAGTATTATTTTTTTCAATTACTTATTAAATATTTATACGCTAATTATCTTACAATTTCAAAAGAGCTCAAAAGCTTGAATTTTAACTTTTACTATTACAAATGTGAATTTCTCCTAAAAAAAGTACTTTGCATTGTATTATAATTTACTTAAATTTTATTGTTTGAAATTATCTTTTTTGTAATCAACTGATTATTAATGATTAAAATAGCTAAATGAGCACGAAAAACAGAATTAACCTGAACATGAAGTTTTTGCGAACACTAATCTCCAATTAACACAAACATTTTAAGATCGAAATTAAAGTGAAAACAGCTAAAGCTAAGTAATTGCTAATGACCCATTAATTCAATCAACCTAAACATAAGATCCAAGTCCAAACCAGAGCAGATGGTGCTAAAAGATCAAAACTTGAAAATACAAATCAAAGAAAAGAGTAAATGAATAAACCCACAACGCAAAATTGAAATTGCATACCTTCTTGGAGTGATTGATTATATGTGAAGCATAAGCCATGACAGGCAATCTGACTTCAATCAAATCAATCAAAAAGAAGAATAAAATTTAAGCAATTAATAAGAAAGTAAAGAAAGGTGGCAGGCAAGCTTGTCTGGTTTATTTAAAGAAAATTGTTTGGTCATACATTAGATCCAAATTACCTTTCTCGGGTTATTTCAATAAATAATATTTAAAAAGTAAAGTTATTGAGTTTAATTTTTTGACGCTATCCATCAACCTAACCTTATATGAACGTGAAACAAAGATGTTTAGATTACTTCTAATTAAATTCCTACTAGGTTTGTACATATTTA
>CANYBF010297654.1:0-14106 GCA_948192965.1 Dalechampia spathulata
TGCAACCCCATCCTTACACAGTCTCGAGATCCCTCTTTTTCGGGTGTGGGATCAGTTCATTCATGTGCCCCTCCGCCTAGAAGCCTGCCAGGAGCCGCTCCTTGTCCGTGCTCTTTCTGGCACCGACGATCACTCCCCGCCGTCGTCAGCCCCGGGTGTCACACTAGCTTTCACAAGTGAGAATACAATAGAAAAGAGATTTCAATAACAAAATACACAAAATACAAGTAGACTTATTTGTAATAGACAATACAAGCTCAATGGAATGGAAGCTCTACAGAAAATAGCTGTTAGAATCAAAGATGTGAAAGTTATGTATCAAAAATAGTTGTTTGAAAGACTTAAAAATCTTTCTTATAAGTCGCGTACGGTCGTACTAGTCATTGTACATTCATATGGATTTAAATTTTGCCGTTGAAAAATGAGAGGGAAATGTGGTACAGTCGTACCATCACTTGGTACGCCCGTACTAAACCAATTTTCCTGACAAGCAATTTTCCTGCGAGCTCACGTACGGCCGTACTACCTAATGGTACGCCCGTACCAAAACAAGTTTACTGACAAACCATTTTACTACAAGCAACGGTACGCCCGTACCACCCAATGGTATGCCCATACCAAGCTCAATAAAATAGTCCTGACTAAGTATGGTCAGCCGTATGACTGTACCACTCAACCAAGCTATTTGGTATGCCCGTACCAAAATCGGTATGCTCGTACCAACATAAAAACACTATTAAAACTTACAAATAACTTAAATTGACTCACACGTGACTCATACATCAAAACCTATGGCCTAATAATCTCCCCCTTTTTTATGTTGGCAATCAATTTATGTTCAATTTGCAAAAACTTATTTAAATGAATTTTAAATTTGAAAATTTTGGAAATCTCTCCCTTTGTTTTGGAATACATGCCATGCTCAAAGAAAAGAGATAATCAACATAATCAATGATGCCAAAGATAATCATAACATAATAAAATCATATAAACTGAATAAACATCATCATATAAAATATCAAAAGATGTTCAGTACAAGAATAACATAACATCAAAATATCAAATATCAAAAATAATCATAAAAATAAAAAATCTAACAATCAACTCCACTAGAAATAAATCAAATCATAAAACATCTCCCCCTTTAACAACATCAAAATAAACACTATGACTCTAGGTCCTGAGGAGGAGGTGGACTCGATGGAGGTATAATAAATGGCTCGATCATCACACTGATGGAGTGTAGAGTCTCGAAGGTAGAAGTCTGAAACTCGTGAAAATCAGTAACATGCTGCTCAAGCTGCTATCCAAGAAGAGCAGATTGCTGCGTGAGATGTCCAAGCTGCTGGTCGATGTGGTCGAAATGACGCTCAAATGTATCTAAATGATCGAGTCGAGCAATGATAGTAGCTAGTTGCTGAGAGATAGAATTTGAGGGAGCAGCAGCAGCAACAACAACAATAGTAAAAGTGGTAGTTGGATTAGTAAGATCAGGAACAGCAGCCGAAGAAGAGGATCCGTTGGAAAAGTGATGCTGTCGTTTGCAATTGAGAGCCGCCTGGCGTGTGGCATCATCAGAAGGATCAGGCTGGTCGCGCCACTCTGCAGGAGTATCATCTGGCAGTGGAACCTGCAGGCGCTGAAGAACCTCTACAGCACGTCGGCCGTAGATTAAAACGGTGTCATTAGGAAGATCCAATGACTAAAGGTGAGCAAGTCATCTGGAGATATACTCAGAATGGATCATGAACTCATCATCAGTAGTGCATTCAAAGAGCATGGAGTGCTCAATGAACGAGAGATCTAGATTAGGACCGCGGGGTCCTGGAGAAGGGCAGATAGGGAAAAAGCCTGCAGCTGATGGCAGATGTGATGGATGATAGAACCAAATAGTATAGCTCCGCCAGGCTGCTTTTGGACACCGACCTCATGAAAAGAGGTCTGAAGCCAACGTCCAGACTGGATCGGAGTACCCGTGACCATGCAATACAAGAAAATAAGGTCAGGTCCTGTGATAGTATCATTAGAATTTAATCTCCCAAAGATAAGATAGGAGATTAGTCTATGACAATAAAAGAGTGCAAGAGATTTAAGGCAGGAGGCCTTCTGGTGAGAGGGATGGAAGGCTGTGTTGAGGGCTATGTCCCTCCAGAAAGAATTATAGTCAAATACCGTGGATTTGGCATTAGAAATGTCATCTGTAGGAAAACCAAAGAGAACATTAAACTCAAAAGCAGAAAGAGAGTGATACCTCCTGAAGAGTCAAAAAGTGCAAGAAAATGAGGTAGACAGAGAAAATGTCTGTAGGAACTCAAGAGCTACAGACTATATGTAGTGGTTAGGTAAAAAAAGCAAAATTTGACCAACCTACATTGGTCAAATGTCTCAGAACATCATCCTCCAGTCCGATCTGTCAGAGTGTAGAATGACACATAAAATGAGAGTGAGAGAAAATCTTCTCACTCAGAATAGAGGTCCTGATGGCAGAAGCAGTAGAGGAAGAGCCATGAGGGCCAGAGCTGGCAGGAACGGTGAGTTTGACGCTCCGTGAGGAAGAGCAACCGCGATCAACTGGATTAAACATAGGTAAAAATGGTGAGAAAAATAAGTAAAAAAGTTAAAAAATAGAATTTTATAAAAAATTTGACAGAATAACGGTGAGTTTTGAAAAACCAAAAAATGGAACCTGCACAAAAATCAAAGAAATTTGATACACAAGTCTTAAACATAATCTTAAGCAATAAACTCTAAAGAATCTAGAGCTAAAACAGCCTAGAATGAGCAGAAAATCAAAATGTAAAAAAAAAAAAAGAAAAGAATCAAAAGGTAATAAAATAGTAGGAATTGAAATTGAAATAAGTAAAATAGAAAGATTCAAACCAAAATGAAGAGATTGAATAGTGAGCAAACAAATTTGGAGTGAATAGGAATGAGTTGGAAGGATTTTTGTGGAAATTTTAGAGGAAATTTGAGAGAAAACTGAGTGAAAATGAGTTGAAAATTGAAAAATGAAGTTTTTAAAACTGTTTTTCAGGTCGCGTACGAGCGTACGGGTTGGGCGTACGATCGTACGAGCCAAAAATGCCTTGAAAATTCATATCACGTACGGGCTATACGTATGACCATACCAATAGCAGATGTTTAGAATTCAAGATCGTGTACGGGCGTACCAGACAAGCGTACGGCCGTACAAGGATTTTGGAAGAAAATCTTTAAAATAACGTGTACAGGCGTACCACATTTGGTACGACCATACCACATCACGTACGGTCATACTGAAATGAGTACAGGCTGTACCAGAAAGTGCCAGAAATGAAGGAATTGATCATATAGGATCCGTACGGGCGTACCAAAAGCTGTACAACCGTACAGGGACTTAAAGTTGAAAAATTTTGAAGAGTTTTATGAATTTTCATGAGGTTCCCTAAGTCCACTAATCATTCCTATTTCAAAAATGACCCATCTATCATTCCTAATTCATGTTTGATGAAATTTAATTATTCTTCACTCAGGGGTTTCGTAAAAATATCAACCAATTGATGAGTTATATCAATAAATTCTAATACAACTTTTCCTTTTTGCACATTATCACACATAAAATGATGTCTAATATCAATGTGTTTAGTCCTAGAATGCTGAATGAGATTCTTAGACATATTTATGGCACTAGTGTTATCACATTTAATAAAAGTGCAAGAAACACAAACATTGTAATCCCTCCATTGTTGTTGAATCCAAAGAACTTGAGCACAACAACAACTTGTGGATATACATTTAAATTCAGCAATAGATATAGATACACAATTTTGCTTCTTGCTAAACCAAGAGACCAAAAAATTACCTAAAAAATGACAAGTATCTGAGGTACTTTTCCTATCCAACAAATTTCCAACAAAATCAGCATCAGAATAAGCAATTAAATCAAAAGAATCATTTTTGACATACCATAATCTATAATGCATAGTTCTAATCAAGTATTTAAAAATTCTTTTCACAGCACTCAAATGAGATTCCTTAAGAGTTGATTGAAATCTAGCACACATACATACAGCAAACATAATATCAGGTCTAAAAGCAGTTAGGTAAAGTAGGCTACCTATCATACCTCTATACTTCTTTTGATTTACTAGCTTGCCACTTTCATCTAACGACAGTTGTGTAGTCGTGCTCATTAGTGTTTTGCTAGCTTTAGCGTCTTCCAATCTAAACTTCTTAATCATCTCTTGAGTATACTTGAATTGGTTGATGAAGATTCCATCTTCACATTATTTCACTTGAAGTCCTAGGAAATACTTCAATTCTCCCATCATGCTCATTTCAAATTCCTCCTGCATACACTCAGAGAACTCCTTGCACAACTTTTCATTAGTAGCACCAAATATGATATCATCAACATAAATTTGAACAAGAAGAATATCATGTTTATAATGCTTAATGAAAAGTATTGTGTCGGTCTTGCCTTTATTAAAACCATGGTCAATAAAGAAAGAACTTAACCTATCATACCAAGCTCTAGGGGTTTGTTTAAGGTCATACAAAGCTTTGGTAAGTTTAAAAACATGGTTTGGAAATTCAAAATCTTCAAAATCGGGGGGTTGTGCAACATACACTTCTTCATTTATAAAACCATTTAGAAAAGAAATTTTGACATCCATTTGAAATATTTTGAAATTCATATGAGATGCATATGCCAACAACATCCTAATAGCTTCTAATCTAGCTACAGGAGCAAAAGCTTCATTAAAATCTATACCTTCCTCTTGACAATACCCTTGAGCTACAAGTCTAGTCTTATTCCTGGTTATAACACCATCTTCATCTAGCTTATTTCTAAATACCTATCTAGTACCTATAATAGACACATCTTTGGGCTTAGACACTAAGGTCCATACCTTATTCCTATCAAATTGATTCAACTCATTTTGCATAGCTAAAACCCAACTATCATCATTTAAGGCATCTTTAACATTTTTAGGCTCTACTTGGGAAATAAATGCAAGATTATTGTGAATATCTTTAAACTTAGATCAAGTTGTTACCCCTTTTGACGTTTCACCTATGATTTACTCCTTGGAGTGTCCTTTTGGAAATTGCTACTCCTTTGGAAGATCATGCTCGATATGTGTAGCAGCTAGGTAAGGAGGAAGATCATCCACTTCTTCCTTTTCAGCATCTTTAGGAACAACTTCTTATTGATGTTCTTTCTTATTTCCTTGTTCCATTAGAATTCCTACATCATCATCAACATCGTCCTTTCTTGTATTAAAGGAGTTAGTTTCATAAAAAATAACGTGCATTGATTCCTCAACAACTAAAGAACATTTATTAAATACTCTATATGATTTACTAGAAGTTGCATAACTTAAGAAAATACCTTCATCCATTTTGGAATCAAAATTTCTAAGATTGTCCTTGGTATTCAAAATATAACACTTGCAACCAAATACTCTAAAGTATGAAATTCTTGGTTTTCTACCATTCCATAGCTCATAAGGAGTTTTATTTAAAATTGGTCTCAAATGAACTCGATTGGTGACATAACAAGCGGTATTGACCACTTCGGCCGAAAAGTACGAAGGCAATTGGTACTCATTAAGCATAGTACGTGCCATGTCATAAAGAGTTCAATTTTTTCTTTCAACTACCCCATTTTGTTGAGGAGTTCTAGGAGATGAAAAATTATGGTGAATTCCAAGTGATTCATAAAAAGATTTAAAACTTTCATTTTGAAATTATTTTCCATGATCACTTCTAATAGAGGAAATATAGTAACCTTTTTCATTTTACATTCTTTTAGGAACATTTTGAAAGGCATCAAATGCATTATCTTTATGAGCTAAGAATGAAACCCAAGTAAACCTAGAGTAATCATCAATAATAACAAGTGCATAATGTATACCACCTAAGTTAGCTACCCTAGTTGGACTGAATAAATTCATATGCAATAATTAAAGAGGTTTGGTAAAAGTTACCTTGTTTTTAGCCTTAAATGAAGATTTTACCTATTTTCCCATTTGGCATGCTTCACATACCTTGTCCTTAGCAAATTTGATCTTTGGAAGTCCTACCACATGCTCGTTCTTCCCAAGATCTCTAATGCTTTCGAAGCTAGCATGTTCAAGCCTTCTATGCTAAAGCCATGAGTCTTCACTTATGGAAATAAGACACTTCACATTCTTATTAGGAATAGAATTTAAATCAATCATGTAAATGTTTTCTATTCTTTCTCCTTGAAAGACTAGTTTATTATCACTAATATTATGCACATAACAACCTTTAAGATCAAAAATAACCTTAAAACCATTATCATACAATTGACTAATGTTGAGTAAGTTGTGTTTCAATCCTTCAACCAATAAAACTTTATTAATAGAGAAGTTGGAATCCTTACTGACCTTACCAATTCCAACGACTTTACCTTTGGCATTATCTCCAAAGGTGACATCACCTCCTGAATATTCCTCAAGATGGGAGAAAAGACTTGCATTCTAAGTCATATGCCTTGAGCATCCACTATCGAGATACCACTTTTTCTCATTAATCTTGGATCTCAAGCATACCTGTCAAAATAAATATATTTACTTCCTTTTTGGTACCCAAATGTACTTGGGTCCTTGGGGGTTAGAAGTATCTACATTATCGTTCTAATGCATCTTTCTAATAAAGCATCTATTGGTTGCATGCCCCTTTTTATTGCAATAATGACATACAACATTTCTAAACCTAGAATGATTATGCACATATTTCTTTTTAGATGCATGTGAATGATTATAATTGTATGAACAGGAACATGAACAATGATACACCTTATTAACATGCCTATGTGCTCTATGAGTCTTAGGGTGAACATGTTTCTTTTTGAAATCATTTGGATTTTATTGTGAGGTGGAGGCTTTGACAAAAACTGCACCTTTAGAAGTGTATGAGGAATCTTGATTAAATCCAAGACCCTCCTTATTACCATTAAGTTTTTGGTGTTTTAAAATGGTATCTGTCTTGACCTCACCTTGTTCAAACCTAGATAAATTGTCTTTCAACAAATCCTTTTCCTTTGAAAGCTTATCATTTTCATCTTTCAAAATCTTGTTTTCTTTTTCAAGACTCTCAAGTTTTATTTTACAAGAATCAAACTCATTTTGTAAAACATTTTTATCCTTAATTATACATGCATGCTTATTCTTAAGTGATTGGTGCTTCTTAACCAAAAGTTCATATTTTTCCAATAATGCTTTTAATGCACTACAATCATCATCATCATTAAGCTCATCATTACTGTAATAAGATTGAGATGATGTAGTTACCTCTTCCTTTTCCTCATCATCTAGGAATGTCATGAAGCAAAGATTGGTTATTCCTTTATCATTGGACATCTCCTCATTTAATTCACTGTCATCATCCCACGTAGCCTTCAATGCCTTCTTTTTGAAAGGCTTGGAGGGTTTATTGAGACGAGGACATTCATTCCTCATGTGTTCCGGTTTGTTGCATTCATAATAAATGGTTTGATTTCTTCATGGATTGTCCCTTCGGTTGAAGTCCCTTCTTGGCTCGAATGACTTCTTGCCATCCTTTTCAAGCTTCTTCTTCTTCATAAGGAAGTTCTTGACACGTTTGGAAAGGAGAGTCACTTCATCTTCAAGGTCCCCTTCACTTGTGGAAGAGGTATCTTCTTCTTTTGATGCCTTGAGTGCGATTCCTCTCCACTTATCTTCTTCTACCCCTTGCTTAAGGGTAATCTCGTGTCTAAGAAGCTTCTCGAGAAGCATATTGGTTGATAATACAAACAAGTCATTTGCTTCTTCAATGGATGTTACTCTAGCCTCCCAATTTTTCTTAGCAGCACCCGTAATATTTTGTTGTTGATATCTTCTTTTTGATACATCTTGCCAAGCTTCATTAGGCCATTTATGATCACCATGAGTTGATTGTACATTTCAAAAATTGACTAATCTACCTTCATTTTGAACAACTCATATTGATATGTCAGCAATTGAATCTTTTTGTTTCAAACTTGATTGGTTCCTTCATGGTGAGTCTCTAAGGCAGTCCATACTTGCTTTGCCATGACACAATGTGATACTCAACCAAATTCTTCATGACTTATGACACAATATAGTATGTTTATTATTTTTTTGTTCCGAAAGTTTGCATTTAATTCCTCTATTATGCAATCATCCCTATCCTTAAGAGAGACAATGCCATCAGTTATGATTGTTATTGTTGGAGGTAAGTAATCTTTCAACATCAAGTCGTATAGCTCAATTCCACCGCTGTCCAAGAAAACTTCCATTCGATGCTTCCAATACAGATAATCCATTCCATCGAAGTATGGGGGTTTTGTAAATGATTGACTCTCACTTGTTGCCATAGGATCTTTAGCTCAAGAACGTTACTTCTTCTTAGCAATGAGCACCAAATGCTCTGATACCAAATGAAAATCCTCTTGTGGAAGGCAACACGTACGCTTTTTATAGTGGTTTGGCTAAATTCTTGCCTACGTCCACTTCTCCTAAGTTTTGACTTAGGGTTCCACTAAATTTCAATCAATTTACAATTGGGATTCCACAAATGAATCTAATAACCCTAGTGTTTTTTAGGCTCACACTCAAACCTTTACAAAATCAATCTTACAATTTCTCAAATATAATTTAATCCTCAAGGATTAATCACACACCTATCCCAATAAAGCAAACCCCAGCTTTCACAAGTGGGAATACAATAGAAAAGAGATTTCAATAACAAAATACATAAAATACAAGTAAACTTACTTGCACTAGACAATACAAGCTCAATGGAATGGAAACTCTACAGAAAATAGTTGTTAAAATCAAAGATGTGAAAGTTCTGTATCAAAAATAGGCGTTTGAAAGACTTAAAAATCTTTCTTATAAGTCACGTATGACTGTACCAGTCATTGTACGCCCGTACGAATTTAAATTTTACCGTTGAAAAATGAGAAGGAAATGTGGTACGGTCGTACCATCACTTGGTACGCCCGTACCAAACCAATTTTCCTGACAAGGAATTTTTTTACGAGCTCACGTACGGCCGTACCACCCAATGGCATGCCCGTACCAAAATAGGTTTACTGAAAAACCATTTTCCTACGAGCAATGGTACGCCCGTACCACCCAATGGTATACCCATACCGAGCTTAATAAAACAGTTCTGATTAGGTACGGTCAGCCGTATGACTGTACCACTCAACCAAGCTATTTGGTACGCCCATACCAACATAAAAATACTATTAAAAACTTGTAAATAACTTAAATTGACTCACAAGTGACTCATATATCAAAACCTATAGTCTAACAACATATAACTATATTACATTTGACATACAGAAAAAATACACGTTATTATAAATAAAAATTTGATATTTATCTTTAACTTGTTTAATTACAATAATTGTTATTTATTTAATCCTTCTTCTCAATTTTAAATTTTATTATTCTTCTTATTTTTTTCTAAATCTATATTTTTATACTTTTTTTCTTCTTATTTTCAATTTTAGTTCTTATTATTATTCTTTTTTTTTTCTCCAAATTTACTTTATTATTATTATTCTTCCTTTTCATCTAGTTCTTATTTTCAGTTTTAATTCCTATTTTCGTTCTTATTTTTAAGATTTATGTTTTTATTAATTATAATATTTTCTAGATCCATGTTATTCTTCTTTTTCTTATTTTCTAAATTTATATTATTGATTTTTAGTTATTTCTTGTTCATTATTTTTTTTCTTTTTCTTTGTCAATTTCTTCTTTTTTACATATCTATTTTTTATTGATTTTAATTACTTCATTTGTTTAGTTGTTGCATTTTGATTGATGCGTGTTTTTCTGCATGATTTATTTTGTTGAATGTTTGACTTGTATTTTTTTTTGATATATATATATAAATAGAATTTTATTTATTTTCTAAAATATCATAAAATTGAATTTTAATTTGATATTTTCATATTTTTCATGATATCGTACCATTAAAAATTTGATATTTTTGAAGAAAAATAAAAGTTGATAAAGTGATAAAAAGTTTTTTGACTGAAGCTAGTTTTGAAAAATTCCCCTATATAAATATCCTTTCTTGGATTTTTGTAAAATATTGACTTTTGATGGGTTATTTTAAAAGTATAGGATTGGTACGGGCTATAAGACTAGTGCTAAAAGACTAAGCACATAGACATTAAGCACTATTTCTTACGTAATAAGAATAACACTATAAGACTAAGCATATAGACATTAAGCACTATTTTTTACGTAATAATGTACAAAAAGGGACGGTTGTATTAGAATTTGTTGATACAACTCACTAACTGTCATGCCCAGCCCATACCTGATGCAACATACTCCCGTAGTATACACAACAACCTCCCAAGGGAAAATCGCCATGTATACTACAAGGGATACATAATACGTACAAAACTATGTTGTATGGGAACAACGAGTATTTTGGTGGCGGCAGAGTTGCAGCACACATTAATTATCAATTAAAAATCCTTGGACATATCATCATACATCCAACCATTAAAGAAAATTTACTCAACAATAGGATAACATTTCCTTATATAAATATATACATATATCCATTGAGTAATTGGCTAAAAAAGGGTTCTAGTAGATGACAATCACCCTTTACATAATCACCATAAAAAATACAATAGTTTACTGCCTCAATAATTAATACAAACTACGACAACAACTAGAAGAGAGGAGCATGCTCGGCCGTCCAGAACCACCTCGAGAACAGGATTGCTGCAGAATCTAATCCTCCGCTGGCACTATCAATCACTTCTCTAGTCCCTCAACAGAAGGCTCAAAACCTGCACCCATCAATTGATAAACGCTGAGTATAACACTCAATGATGCTGGTTAACACACAATCGCTCAGCATATGTGCAAGCATGTAGTCATATTATTTGTCAAGCAATCACGCTCAATTTAAAATGCAATGTCATGCTTTGTACCCTTTCCCTCTTTTTTTTCTGTACTCTCACTCTCCTTTCTTTTCCTCTTCATTGTGCACAATGTTCTACCATGATAGGTCTCTGTATGTACTAGTACTCATCTCCCAAAGGAGGGCATTTACTTTACGGTTCTATGAACCTCTTTTCTTTTTAACAGTATGTCTCGAGACTTATCTCCCATAGGAGGGTAATAAACTGCATGATTCCTTCAAGGAATTCTTTAACTGTATGACCTAGCATGTCTTTCCTATCATATCTCACTCTTTTCTTTCGTTCACAATCCCTCGTGTCATGATCATGCCTTTATGCGAGGTTATTATGTCACATAATAGACAAGGGATACCTTTCTAAGCATTCATCAAACTCAAATCATATACAAGTAGAAACATACGAGAAATAACTCACCAAGCATCATTTCCTTAGGCTTTACTTAGCCTAAAAGCAAGAGAAGAAGTAAATAAGACAATAAGCACAAACCTGTAATAAGCTACTTCTAGCGTCTATCTGTATATCACTTGCTAAACTTGTTTCTCCAAGCTCTCACACCGTAAAAGTAGTAAAGTGGCCTAACTTCTACTTTTTAGTAAAGTTTGGAAGAGATAAGAACAAAGAAAAGTTCAAACTTATCAGTTCAAAAAAGTCACTTTTAAGTCGCGTATGGTTGTACCAAACTCCGTACGCCCGTACCAAACTAAAACTCCTAATACCCTGTTTTCCTGCAAGCAGTGGTACACCCGTACCCCCATTTGGTTCACCTGTACCACCCCAATCTTCCTAACAAACTAAATTTCCTATGAGCACCGGTACAACTGTACAGATCATTGGTGCACCCATACCGTCTTCAGAAACTTAACCCTACTCACATCTCATGCTTGGTGCACCCGTACGGTGATCCGTACGCCCATACCGCCACCTAAAACCCAAGATATGTACATTTGAAACCTTACCCTCAAGGTACCTATACCCAAATTCAATTGCCCCACCTAGAACACTTCCAAAACAACCTAAACATAACATAATAGTTATCCCTCATCCAACCAAGAAGTCATGCTTTCTAATAAAGTGACAGCATCGAAAAGCATAACCACAATCCACATCATTTCATGTACCAAGTAATTCATAACATACATACAAGCAAAGATACATAATCATTTAGCAAAACTCATACACATACATTAGCCCACATGTATAACCTACTCATACAAGACTTGTCTCTCATGTAGGCGTAACAACTCTCTCCCCCTAAAAAGAAATTTCATCTCAAAATTCCAACCTGACTTACCAGAGAACAACTGACGATATTGCTCTCTCATCATTGATTCCCGTTCCCATATGGCATGTTGACCTGTGTGATGGTTCTATAGTACCTTAACTAGAGGCATCCGTTTATTCCTTAGTTGCTTAACCTCTCGGGCAAAAATCTGAATTGGTACCTCAATATATGATACGTCGGGTCGAATCTTAATAAATTCCACTAGTAGCACGTGGGTAGGATCCGATCGATACTTCCTCAGCATAGAAACATGAAACACATTATGAATCTGGTCCAAATCTGGTGGCAATGCCAACCTGTAAGCCAATGGTCCCACTCTCTCTAGTATCTCATACAAACCAATAAAATGAGGACTCAATTTACCCTTTCGACTAAATCTCATGATCTTCTTCCAAGTAGATACCTTCAGAAATACTTTTTCTCCAATATCGTACTCTATATCATGCCTCCTTAAGTCTACATACGATTTATGTCTGTCGGAAGCAGCTTTCAACCTGGACCTAATCAGTTGAACAAGGTCAAGTCCAATTAGTTTCCACTCACCAACCTCATCCCAATGTAGAGGCTGTCACACCCGGCCCATACCCAGGAGGATATGCTCCCGTGGCACAGACAGCAGCCCCCAGAAGAAGGCCAGTGCCTACACCATAAAGGATGCATCATGAAGATGTCGTATGGGAACACGTCTCTAAGCTTAATGGTGGTGCGATGGAAGTAGCGTGATGTTCTACAATACCCTGGATAACCTGGCATACACGCAAGCGATATAATAATAGGTAGGTCTGTGACTCATATATATAAACTCTGTCATAGCTAATACAAACAAGTAAGTGCGTACATAATTCACCATCAAAAGCTATACAACTACTGCCATACTAACTACACAGCCAAAAAGGGTTCGAAGTATGTCTCAGGAGTCCCGTACCATGTCGAGATCTGGCTATCTCAGCTGACGACCTCTAATCCTTCTCTGCTTGCTCACCCGAGGGCTCTGAACCTATGTTCATCAAATGAAAAACGCTGAGATAAACTCAATGGTGCTAGAAACACAGATATATAGACATATATCACATAACCACATCATCAAACTGACATAATAGAGCATGCAACATGTATGTCCTTATGAATGCATTCTCCCTCATCGTTTCCTCTGTTTTCCCTCTAATTTTCCTGTCATTGTGCACATTCCTTTTGCACATACTGGGTCCCGATAGGTACCGGTACTCATCTCCCAAAGGAGGCCATATAACTGTGGAGTGCTCAGCACTCAACTCCTGCTGTAGGTCTCGAGACTCATCTCCCTTCTCGAAAGGTTACTTATCTAATGATTCCTGAAGGAATCCCATCATCATTGTTGACCCAGTATGCCCAGAGCTAAGCTCTACCCTCATTTCTTGCTTTCTTTTCTCTCTTTTCCCTTCATCATTCATCTTCATGCATGTCAACATTTCATTACAAGCAAATACTCCTCATACCATAAAAGGTTGGGTATTTCTCATATTATCAAGCAAGGAAAACATCAAATCCAAGCATCTTGATGGCAAGCATCAACATATTACATCAAAATGATACCATACGAATCACAATATCATGCCTATATGAGATTCAAGTCTCTAGGCAACAGTAACAAGCCAAAATATAGCAAGAGGCACAAAGCTAGCACTAACCTGATAATCAATCAACTCTTCACGTAGGCCTCTAACCCTGTCTCAATCAATCTCTATCTTTTATTGTCACATCCTGCATTTTATGCATTACTGTGCTTATTTAAATAAATGTTTTCATGCAATATTTATGTTGATGATATGAAATTAATGTGGAATAGTGCTTATGCGAAGAAAAAGTGCATTTAAAGGTCAAAATGGAAAAT
>CANYBF010297668.1:0-19837 GCA_948192965.1 Dalechampia spathulata
TTCAAGGTATAAGAAAACATAAAGAAGAAGAAACATAATAAGAAAACATAAAACACCACAAGAAACACATCATTAAAGAAGTGACAAACATAAAAAGAAGAAAAGTCCAAGCTTCCTCTTACCTTGAATTCAAAGCCTTAAGAACTATTTTGTTGTAAGATCAAGAAAGAAGAGAGAAAGAAAGGTTGTTTTATCAATTTTAAGAAGTAAACACGTTTTGGGGTTGTAAGGAAGAAGAAGAAGATAAGATAAGGAGAAAATGTATGCAGCTAGCCAAAGTTGACCTTCTTTAACCCTATCATAAAGCTACTTTAATCATTAATAATTATAACAATACCTTTTTCTTATTTATGCATATACTCATATTTATAATATACATGCTTAATAAACCTTAAATCATCTCTTTAGTTTATTTATTAAAATTTTTAACTAACATAGAAAGTACATATATCGAAGAATCACCCATTTCTTCATATATGTATTTCATATCATCCTAGCATTACCCTTTTTAACATTCATCATATACGTCATAAAAGTACATAACCCTCTCAATTAACTTTGAGCTTGTCATTTCATATCATTTTTCTCAAATTCATGCAATCATCAATCATCCTCAACATCATGTGCCAAAAATAAATGCATATTAAAATGCTATGTAAACCAGGATATTGCATTATTCATTGACTGACAACACTACATGTCTAATCAAACAAAAAAAGGAATAGGATTTTACATTTGAGGTAGCATCTAATTTACACAAGGATCTTGATGGATTTCAAAATTTTAATTATTTTACTACATGATAATGTGATTGTACTTGTCTTTTTTATTATACAAAACCTAACAAATATATGTTGTTTATTTTCTAATAGTTGATGTATATTATATCAAAACCAAATGTAGTTTCATTTAGAACTATAAGTGGCATTGAATTCACTTTAATAAGAATATTTGCCTAACTTTATGTTTGAGTTACTATTTGAACAATTATCAATGCTTCTAAAACTAGTACATAAGAGAAACTTTATGTTATTTGAATCATTTCTAAATCATTTACAAGGGTTATCACCTTGTGAAAGTAAAGAAAATATTAAGTTTGAGAAGAGGAAGAAGCTTGATTTTCTTATAATTGTTGAAGGAAAGAAATTTGACAAGAGTGATCAAATTAAGGTAAGAATAATTTATGTTAAAATGTTAACGCACTTGTTGTTTTGGTGAGGGTATGCATATGATTTGGAGAAAACAAATTATGAGTAGAACAAGATTTATCTTGATGAATTACTTATATGAAAATGATACATGTAGGAAGTTAAAGCTGAGGTTGTAGGAAGGACCAGATATTACATGAGTTTAATAGCTTATTTCAAACTAGTTTGTATTTTTATTGAGCTGGAAATATAAAAACCAAAAATATTTATGATTTAGGGACTTATAAGCTGTAATAAAATTACCTAATTTAGATAGTTTGGATTATGCTTGACTTTGATATAAATAGGGCATGCAATTATATGTGATTGGGTTGGTAAAAAAAACTAATCTAGAAGTATTAAACATTGGAACACTTGTTTAGTTCTTAGATAAATTTAAAGCATATATATGCATGGTTATGTTAATCAATAAAATGCATAAATTGGTTGTATGTTTTAATGATAATGCATCTTGCATATGGTAGTTAATGGCTACTACGAAATATATATTACTCAACCTAATCTTTGCATCATTTATACCTTTGATTACATAGAAATTTTGAGCATCTATGACTAACATGAGCTTAATTAAAATAGGATTAATTATGTAAAAGAAGTTGAGTGATTAATTTTTATATATTGTGCATGTAATAAGTATGAGAAGTAAATGCACAATCTATTATTGAACTAAAATAACATGCATAATACCATTCTTTAAAAATTGGTTAACGGTTGAAAATTGTATTCAAATTATATGCATTATTAAGTAAACTTATTGAACCTTATGAATACATTTAATGGGGCTAAAGTAAGTTATAGAAAAATTAGTACTACTAATGCTTAATACGAATAACCAAATAAGAATTACCAAATTTATTTAAGGTTGTTAATATTAGTAATACTCATGATTTTGAATGCTTTTAAAATTAGCCTCCCATGCACATGAAATTAAGTGATAGTAATCAATATAATGACATGAAATGGATAAAGGAAATGCATGGTTTTAGGTAGATGAAGCAAGTGACCTATTATATGCATGGAATTTAAGTACCATTATAATACTTGACTAATTGTATTCATGCTTTTAAGGATATAAATATGTATGAATAAAGGTATGTTACCTTGAAACAAAAATAGACAATTAAAAGATATTTTAAATAATAGTTCTAAAAAACTTTTTAATATAAAATATAATTAAGGAGCATATTAAGTGCATGTAAAGGAAATATTTCATGCACATATTATCTTAGAATTTTTAATTTGTATGACACGATTTAATCACATAGTGGAACTATGAAGTTAATAAATTAGTATATTACATGAATAATTAAAGGACATAAATGTATCATTATTATTTAGTTATGAAATAGTTAAAAGTGTATATTGGATGAGATATAAATTGAAAAGTTTATGTTATACATTTAATTTACAAGGTATATAATTTATGTATAACATGCATAAAATATTGAGGAACTACTACCCCTATTCCATAGATAGATAAAGGTAAATGAAAGATAGCTTTGTGCTTAGGAGTCAGTTATTTACAATGGCAAACAAAGGGAAAATTAAATCCCTTAAATTAATATTTCATATTTTAGATACATTGGTATATGATTATGATAAGATATGATATATTGATTGAATCCTCTAAATGATGTGACTTATGATACATGGGTTGATATGATTGAGATATGATATAGAATTAATATGATCATTTGCATCATGCTATTAATTGTCACATCCACATACACAGTATCTTTCTATCTACATTTTTTATGCATATGATCTAGTATGTCTAATTAGCATATGAAATACCATGAAGAAAGTATGCTAATAAATGAAATTATGGCATAAAGTGGTGATAAATGTTTATTGGATTGCATATGCATGAAGGAATGAAGGAAAGGAGGTTGTTGTAATGAATAGTAATATTCATGTAAATGAATATGTGATTTTATTATATATGTGTATTGGTAATTAAGTATGCACAGATTATGAAATGGGTGATTTTATGGTATATATATATTATATTAGTTAAAGTTTAAATAGATATAATAAGAAGATGACTTAATGTTTATTAGGTGTGTATTATATGTATATAAGTATATGTTTAAGTAAGTGATAGGTATGGTTATAAATTATGAATGATTAAGGTAGTTTAGGATAGAGTTAAAAGAGAGTCAACATTGGCAAGCCATATACTTTTCCTTCTTATTTTATTTCTTCCTTCTTCTTCCTATAACCATAAAACGATTTCCCTTCTTACAAATTATCAAAACCTTTCTTTCTCTCTTCTTCCTTATTCTTACAGAACCAGATCCTAAGGTTTTGAATTCAAGGTAAGAGGAAGCTTTAATTTAAGAGTATAATTCTTCTTTTCTTCTTTTTATATATGTACCTTCTTGAATGATGTGTTTCTTGTGGTTTTTGTGGGATAAAGACATAGGTTGTGAGTTTGAAATTAGTAGTTCATATTGTTGAAGAATTGAATTGATTTTTTGGTTGTTTTGGCAAGGGCGGGCATGGGTGGTATGATGAAAGATTGAACTTGAAATGGTGTTTAATTGATGTTTTTAGTAAGTTTTGAAAGTGTTTTGATGATGTTTAAAGTATAGTATTGGGTTTGGAGGATTGGGAAATTATTTGGAGGTGTTTGGAGGTGTTTAGATCGAGTTTCTGCCACCTATAGAACTCTCGGTCACGATCGTGACAGAAGGTTTTGCAAAATTTCTGGTTAAAGTCACGATCGTGACATTGAAATCACAATCGTGATAGCAACTTTTAGTATTCAATAGGTCATTTTGAAAGCAACATTTAGGGACCTTATTGAATGATTTTGTGGACGTGTAATATATCATTGGAAAGCTCTTTGAGTCTAGTTTTTAACAATTTAAGAATTATTTAATTTGAAGGTCATTTATTTAGGTGAAAGTCTTGTACAATGAGAAAAGGTCATAGAATGTGAAATGTTTTATGTTCAGAAGTGATTAAAAAGGGATAGAATTTTACCTATAACTTAGTATACGTTGAAATCTTTTTTGTATTATAAATTTTACCTTAAAATTATATGTTCATTATACAATTATATATATATATATGTTGGTTGAGTATTAATTAAATAAACTTAAGTATCCTTTCTGATTGCTTAATTCTGTTATGTCATAGACTTACTTGTAAAGTGATGGAGGGGAAGCAATGTGATATGAATCTTTGTATGGATTATTGTATTTATTAAATATAAATATCTTGTAATGTTATAGGTGGTTTGAAGGAAGATTTACAAGTACCATCAAAGGGTTTGGATAAGGGGAAATCCATTGCAGGTTTATGCTTTCCTTTTCATGACCTTACCACAGGTCTTAAACTGATGGTCGTATGTTTAAAGGTTTATGCTATTCCTATTATGAACCCATATAGGGTCCTTAAATGATATGATTCATTTGACTACTTATGATAGCAAAGAATGAGTTTATGTTATGAATGGTATTGTGTGATCATAAATGCATCATTTATGCATCATGTCATGAAACATCCATACATGCAAGCATGCAAAGATTATCATGACATGACAAAGAGGTTATAAGGTGGAAAAGAGGAAGGAAAAGAGATGTTACAAAAAAAAAACGTACTGGGTCACAGAGTTAATGGATTCCTTTAAGGAATCACAGAGTTAAATGGCCTCCTACGGGAGATGAGGTTCTTAGAACCCTACAGTTATATTGATAAATGGCCTCCTTCGGGAGATGAGTACCGGTACCTACAGGTACCCAATGCGAAAAGGAAATGCATGCAAAAGTAATAATGAGATAAAAGTATAAAGAAATAAGGGGAGTGTGCATAGCATGATTGCATTCTCAGAGCATACATTATTATCCACTTATGATGATGTTTTGTATGATGTTTCATGGAGGAAATGAGGTTATGATGTTTTTGAGAATGGAAAATTATGATTATGAGGTATTGCATTATGTATGTGTTTAATACCTGAAGAGTAATACAAAGAAAATATGTTATACCATTGATATACCATTCTTTATTGGATTACTGATATCATTTGCAGGTGTTTTTATATAATTTAATTGATGACATTTATTCATTTTATAGCACCACTAAGTTTTATACTCAATGTTTGTCAATTGATGAACGCAGGACCTAGTTCGGTCGGGGAGTGACAAGAGTAGCTGATCTACAGTTGGTTAAGGTCGGGTCTTTCGTAAAGCCCTATCCTAGACGCAGGCTGGACTTGTCCAATATACTCCTTTGTGTATATGTAAATATGCAACTTATTTAAGTTAACCTTAGTGGCAGTAGTAATTTGTAATATCTTTATGTATGGTATCATATCGGTGTTGTGATGATATATTTAATACATGTAGAACATGTATGTTTGATGATGCAATAAGAATGTGTATTGTGATATATCAAAGCACGTGTTCTATTTGCTAGAATTTATTGCATATAACTGAAATGATGGATGAAGGTATAATCATTAAAAAAATAAAAAAAATACAATAAAGAGATAGATCCCTAGTAGAGTAATTAATGAATTCCTTGTTTTGGGAGTTTATTAACTGTTCTACGGGAGCATGTTATATCGGGTTCAGGTGTGACACTATATGTCATTCTACATGCAACCATGCAATGCGAAATCATATGTCGCGCTGTGTGCTTATAATATATGCTCGTATTGTTGCCTGCTTAGGATAATTAACTCCAACTATAATGGTAAAATTGATTTTGGAAACTCATAGAAATAGATCTCCACCACCCGAACCCAATCTCTGAAAGGTTTAACTATCACTTATGCTATGGGTTGGTTGGACCAATCCGGAACCATCCAGTGGCAACTCCCTTGCGACTCTTTCGAGTCCGTATCATTCCTTGGGGTAACCCCTCGAGAAGACTACGCTTTCACTCCAAATGTGGTCCCTGGTCTGTGAGCCTCGCAATCCTCGCTCTGGGCGATTAGCAGAAACCAACGCTCACAATACCATTGTATTAACCAATCACATATCAGTGATATTCACTCATCATATCAAAGCATTATTTAAGGAATCATGTTACTATTTATAATAGTACTTACCATTCCATTTATCTGAATTAATTATCATATAATTTAAATTTAATTTTAACATATTTAATATCTACTTAATATAAGTATAATATTTCTGAAAATTGTACTTATTAAAGATTTCATTAACATATCATAAAACTTCTTTATAACATTAGTTTGCTTATATAAACCATAATCATATAACCATTTTATAAAATGTTTACTCATTACATATTGAAATCAGCATTCTTATATTTAAACAGTTAACATAATTGCTTAATATTTCTATATATATTATATATAGATATTTAACATTTAATTTATTTAATTTCTTAATAAATCCTCATCATATAAGATTTTTGTTATTCAGTCCGAACAATAACATCTTATGTGTTTATGTTTTTATTTTATTCCAAATTTGATCATATAACTAATTTCAATTAAATAGTGATATAATAATAATTATTATTAAATAGTTATCATAATTAGTAATATTTTATCATCTTAAATTCTATTTTAAAAAAATCATGACTCATTTGTAAATCATTTTATCATCATTTGTTATCTGATTATCTTGCCACTTTTATACTGCTGCTTGTTAATCACTTAATAGCTCAACAATTAATAGTTAACATGTTACTATTAATTTACTAAACTATCATCATCTTATTACTAATCATTTAATATTATATCTTAATCAGATTCTAAATATTAAACATATTTATATTATACTAAAAATAGTTACTGTCAAAAACAGAATATTAAAGCAATTGATATCATCAGTTATTTAATCCATATTTAAACTTGTTTAACTTCTGAGTACTCCTTTTTCATAATTAAATTATGTTCCCTTTCTTAATCCAATGATATCTTAAACTTTGTTATTATTGTTTCACAACATTACTTATTTGTGACTTGCCATCTTACTGCTTATTTTTAACTTTAGAAACACTGTCATTAATACATTTAATAATTAATCAGTAACTTATTTAAATATTCTAATGTCTTAAATATACTTAATCATACATCCGGTTTGCATAAACATTAGTTTGCTTATCATTTATACAGTTACTCTTCAACAACACATCATATATCCTTATCTTACTATTTCACAACATTTCTTATTACAATATCAATTTCTTTACTGTAATTCTTCTTATACTACACGCCTTAACATATTCATTATCCAATAGTTAAACATACTCAATTAGTTTACACTTCACCTTATAAACCGTATGTCTATGTATTTTGTACCCCACTGTTATCTTTAATTTTATCCACCAAATTGAATCATATTGTATCATTCATTTATTAACTCATTAACCTTCTTAATAATACATACTATTCTTACTTAAATGATCATTTGAATCCTTAATATATATCTTAAATAGGACTATTTCATATTACCTCAGTTTTATTTATCTCTTAGTTAACAACTTAACTTCTTTTATAACCCATATCATACTATCCATTAACTTCTTCATTAAACTGCTTATTATTATCTAATATTAACTTCATTCTTATAATTTAAAATACTTCCAAAACCGTCTAACATTTCCTCTTACATTTCATTATTTACTTCATTTTAGTCCATCGATTGACCATTAAATATAACCTTTTCATATCATTAATTACTAGACTTATAAATCTTCTTATTAACACTTAATATGCTTAATCGTTTGATCATTTAAGTCCCCACATAAGTTCATGACCGAATACTTCCATTTAATCCATTAAACATTTAAAAATCATATCTTAAGTCCATCTTTTTATAACATACCTTATGTTCTACTTAATACTTTAAAAAGAACTCCATTTTTATTTCAATTTAAAAGTCAAATACTTAAATCATAATTTAACTTAATCATTTATTTCATATTTTTTAAATCATTTACACTTAAAATGAAATTGAACCTTAAATCATCAAATTTACTTAACTTATCACTTAGCTTCTATCATATTCTTATCTATTTACCTTCTGTTTTTAGTAAAACACTTTAAATCATGTTTTAAACTTACCATCATTTAGAAATATTCATTAGAATGATTCAACCAAAAAGGAAATCCCATGACACAAACACCTACACAATCACTAAACACTTTATTTCATGCTTTTTTACAACTCTAACTAATCTAACCATCAAATCATCAACTAAAACTACCAAAATAACTTCAAACCATTTGGCCATGACACTAATCATACATAAAATGCATAAAAACAATTGATCTACTACTTATTCATACTCACCAAGGCTCACCTTTAGCCAAACAACCCAAAACTCAACTAAAACTTATTATCCCTTTTAGTTTGCTATGAATTTGTTTGAACTTTCACTACTTTGACTTCCTTAAGGTTGATCTTCACCTTAATCAACATGCATGTACCTTGGAGAGTGAGATCAAACATAAAACAAGGTTAATACTCAAGGAAAGGTTATGATTTTTTAACAAAACTCATGATTCTTCATGATTTTGATCATGAACTTGAAGAATCACTAGAAAAGAGTTTTGGTCACTAAGAAAACAAGGGAAAACAAAGACTATTTTAGCTTTATCTTGATGTATACTTAAAGAGCTTTCTTGAAACTAAGAAAAACAAGATGAAAAGATGAAAAATGAGATGAAATCTTTGGTTGCTTGAAGGAACACTTTGGCTTCTTGTATAAACATGAAGAAATGAATATCTCTTAACTCAAACTTGTTCCAAATGTATGGTCTTAGCAATATGTATGAAGTTTTGAAGAGAAATGAAGGATTTAAAGAAGCTAGTTGTGGTTTCTCTTAAGATAAATGAAGAAGTACAAGAACAAAGAGAGAAAAATGAAGAAAGAGAGGAATGAGTGTATAGGTTCAGTCACTTAGGTATAGGATAAGAAATGAGTGGTTTGTTTTATTAAAGAGAGGATTCTTAAGGGATAAGGTGATAAAATTATAGGGCATACTCAAAATACACTTTATTATACTAAATTCCAACCTTTATACATACATATATGTATAATTATATGTATTAAATTCTAATTCCATCAATCAAATCCTTATCTTATGTATTTTATACTATACTTTGTACTTCCAAAACATATTAATTTAATAAATATCATCCTCTATCTTTTTCTATAAACTCAAAAATACCAATATTATATTCTCTCTCTCCATCCACTAACACAACTTCCTAAACCACTAACACAATTTCTTACACCACTAACACAATTACCAATCTCACTTCTAATATAATTTATTAATTCAAATCTACTTTAACTTATATTATTTTTAATTATACATTTATCTACTTATTTAATTACATACCATTAATTTATTCATTACTTATTTATGACATCATCTTGCCATTTTATGACACCATCATGACATCATTAATAAAAATACTAATTATACTTTTCTAATATTTACATATTATTATATACTTTTAATAATTCATTATTAATACATAATTATTCATTCTCTAATTCATTAGAATCATAATTATACTTATATGCACATATCATGCTTACATCATCATTACTCAATTATGATATCATAATAAATTCCAAATTTATTATTCTCTTTTCTATATTATTAAACTTATGTTAAATCAATCATTTTAAACTTACTTAATTAATCATATTAAGTGTTTTTGATAGTAATTTCATCGACTAATCTTCGTTCAGTGGGTCCGTTTTTAGTGGTTTCATCAAAATTTCTCATTTCAACATTATAGTTATAAGCTCTTATCTCATCACATACTTATCAGTATTGACATAATTTCATATCATTATCACACCAATTACATATAAAACAAGATATTTCAATCAATTCATAAATGCAAAGTGGATGCTCGATTTAGGATGTGACATTAATTACAGAACAATTTATAATATATAAGTCGTATAACAAGTCCTTTCACAAAGCCTCAATATTTATGAAGATTGGTGCACCATACACACATATACATTTAATAAATCTATTTACATGTCTCACACATATAAACCATCCTTACATATGTACCCTAAATTTAACCAGCTTAAACATAACCAATTATTCTTTCTAGCTAGTGACTATGTATATATGTATATATGTATATATATATATGTGTGTGTATATATATATATATACCAGATGGGATGCAAAGTTCCAATTTTTAATTTAGCATACCTACTAAGCATAAGTAGCTAACTACCACTCATCAACAGTTTAAAGGCTTGCTTCATATTATCAATGGCTAGGTTCAAAAGTTTAGAGAGAATTAGGCACTCCCATTATGCCAGCACATACTCATGACCACTTCTCCTAATTACTTTTACATACTCACGCTGCCCAACCTTAAGTAGTTGGAATGTCAACACCCACTTATTACTATGTAATCATATATTAATTTGTAATCAAGTGGTAAGCAACACCGATTAATTCATTTAGCCAAAGAAATATGTGGCTCATACATATTAAGTAACTTCATCTTCAAATCAAAATTTACATCCTAAGTTACAAGACTCACACGTAAAAAGCAATATACATATATTATAATTTAGGTTCAAGAAACCATCAGGTGCTTGATATATATATATCAGCAGGTTCCTTACTTAACAATTTCCTATCTTGTTCACTTATAATAAACAACAACATACATACTTTAGTTATTCTTAATTTATTCCTTAGATAATAATTTATACAATAGAATCATTTCTTAACCAAATCTTATTTCAAGATCTTAGTGAGAGATTAATCTCTCTATAGTAAGATTTATTCCTACGTTAACTTAAATCTGACATGGATAGTACCGTCAACCTTCCATCACATCCTTTAAGGGAATTTTTGGTAACTAATACACATGTATATGCAACTTAAACCTGGTTCATTATCAGTAGACCAGCCATATATACTAACTAGGTAACTAATTATATTGGCATAATTCACAAGGCCAATGGTAAAGGCAATTTACACATCCCAACCTCTTCTAAACATATTCATTTATTATAGAATTCATACACTACTCAATTTATGACGAACCATACTCCTTACTAATTATTAATGTATATGTGTTAATGCAAAAGAACACAAGATTACAATTCTCAACTTAAAACATTTAACAAGCATAACAACCAACTATCATATTATCAGTTTAGCATATATGATAAACAATGAATTCAGTTAAGTACTCAATTAAATTCAGTTCTACTATAAAGATTAAGCAACCACCATTAAAATAGCCCCAACACAAGCTTATTGATCCATTAGTTGTCTAGTCATAACATGTTCAAACTCAAGAGTCTAAATTACCTTGGATTGTATGGTTACTAATAGATTTCTCCATAGAAACCTTCTTCAAAACTTCATTAAATGGCAGTAATAAAACAACATAGCATCTTACGTCTCTCAAGTCTTCTATCGCCACCTTCTCTTCTTTTTCCCTCTAAAGTTCTTTTTCTTTTTGTTTCTTAGCCTTCATGTCTCTTTTAGATCCTTTAAAGAAGTTTGATAGTTGATCTTAACTTGTCACCTTAAGGAACCAAAATTGGCCCATATAATAAACACTTTCTTTAGCAACAATCTTTATCTTCATCCCCTTTTTACATTATTATTTTTGTACACGCACATAACACTTTTCTTAATTTAATAAACCCCATTTAAACATATTTAATCATCATGGTTAATATTTATTGGCCTTAAAATCAATTTCACATCCCATGTAACATAGTTGTATATATATAGGTTTACTCTTAGTATAGAAATCATAAGATATTTTTAGTGTATAATTAACTATCATCCCTTTGGAATTAATGATTAGTAATAGTTTGTATTAATGTTGGGCTAATTACTAATTTGTACCATGGCTAGCTTATAATGTCTACACAAAACACCCTCTTAATTTAGCAATTGCCCGTATTATAATACATATATATAACTAATGATAAACATATATCACTTAAAAACATAATTAAATCATTAAAACATACATGGATGTAATTATACCATGCATACATTAATGCTTATTAAACATGCTATTAACACACAATTCTAATTCATGCCTTATTCTATAAGCCTAATTACACTAGTTTAATCAACATAATTAATCCTTGTTGATTTAGAAGAGAATTAAATCTACATTCACCTATTGTAGCTTATATTCTCCCACCTAACATACCATAATTAACTATTAATATATATATATATATATATATATATATATATATATGTATATATATATATATTATGATTGGTATACATATATTATGATTGGAAAGACTTTATGTAATACATGATGCGTAATTTTAATTAATAAATTCTACTTCTACATATAAAAGGTTTCCTATCCCAAGAAATCAATCATAATGTTCACATGATTGAACTAAGAAATCAGTCAATCTCTATTTAACCATGTTTTAAAGAATTAACTGATTGAGGTAATGAATCTAACACAGTCCTGACCTAGTCTCTCATACTTCTAATCCTACTATTCTTGCTACTATTATCTTCATTAAAAGAACCATGAGCCTCTTAACTAAATTGATCACTCAACTGTAAATTTTCCATTTAATAAGGCAATTTACACAAAAATCTTCAAGTTACAAACAACACAAAACATATACATACTCTCATAGGGAGATTGAACATGATAAAAACATTGTGTGAAATAAGCAAACTCGTTCTCAGGAATCATAACATTCCAAAGAGTAATATTTCTTAAATTTCCATTTTATTAGCAAGGATAATTCTACAGGTAGTACTCATGATCGAGTATGATACATATATTCATCAACTAATTTACTTATCCAACCAAGATTCAAGCTTTAATATTTACCACAAGTTTGAAAGTTCTTGTAATACATTTAAACATGACATTTAATATTAAATGGATTCACTACCAGTCGATCAAGCATATTCAAAAATCTCCAGCTTCCATTACTACATTGTACTTTGTATTTTTGTTATATATATATATACACACACACATATATATATATATATACACACGCACACACATACTTTTTTAATGATAGCAAGCCAAGATATCTTAACTTTTGCAGAGCTATTTACAGTATGAAAATGTCAAGTTCTTCCATCATACCTGAATGCTCATTCAGTCCCAGCATATTTGCCCCACCCTTTTAAAGATATGTTTTCCAAACACTTCATTACATAATCAAAACCTATTATTAGTCATCAAGTGAGTTTATGCTCTTTCAACAATTTTATGTTCTTTAGCAAAATGTATAAACATTTTGAGTTTCCAGGTTAATTAATTATCTGTTCCATCCTAAGTTATTTTTCATCATTGCTCCTAATCTTTAAATCCATTAATTTGACTAATTTCTAACATCCACAATAACATCATTGTCAGGAAAATACTAAATATCCTTACCTCAATCTCTCTCTACTCTCATTCTAAAAATCTTGAGTTTCTGCTATTTGCCAGTAAATCCTTGTTCACATCCCTCTAGTTCTTCTCTGCTTGAAGTTATAAGTGTTTTTCTTTTTTTTTCTAGATCATTCCATCTCCTTTAACCTTAATCTTCCTGACAATAAGCTTTCATTCTTTGGGCAATTTCTCAATTTGGTGTAAAAAATATGAAATATTACGTATTTGGTATGTTTTGCAGAAATATTTCCGATTTGGTGTGAAATTTAGGTTGGCTGCCACTTTCAATAGCGGCCAGGTGACGTGGACCTTCGCGGCTGACGTGGCTGACAACGTGATCAGTGGCCAAGTATCCTCGTGATGCAGCTCATTAAAAAAATGTTTATAATTAATATTTTATTATTATAATTAAATAACTAATGATTATGTAATGATAAATTATTATTTAAGAATATTATTAATATTATTTTTAATGATAATCATTTTGTAATAATTAATTTTAGTATTAGTAATGAATAATTATTTTTAATAATAAAAATGGTATAATTATTAATAATAATGTAATTATTATTTGTAATAATAATAATAATAATATAAAGTATTGTTAATATTAAAGATTATTAAATCTAATAATATTAACATTAATTATTTGTAATATTAATAATAAGTAATAGTAGTAAAAATAAAAACAAAAATAATATTATATAATGATGAAATACTAATTAATGTTATAGGGTATATTATAAAATAATAATATTATGAATATAATAATATTATTTCAAATTAATTAATCTTATAATAACAATAATTAATAATTAATAATTAATAATAATAATAATTATATTATTATTATTATTATTATTATGAATGAAAAATAATTATTATGATTTATGTAGTATTAGTAGTTTTAATAATTATTTATTAACAATGATTAGTAATGATTAGTAGTATTTTTATTATTAGTATAGGTAATATGTGGTGAAATTCCTCCTTCTGTTGGCAACACGTGTGAATTTAGAGTGGTTCGGCCAAACTCTTTGCCTATGTCCACTTTCTCCTAAGTCTCAACTTAGAGTTCCACTAAAATCAATCGATTACAATAAGGATTCTCAACCGAATCCAATACCCCAGTGTTTTCAAGGCTTACACTCTAACCTTTATAATCTCAATCTCACAATCAACTCAAAATACAAGTTAATCCCCAATGGATTAAGCACACACCAATCCCATAAAAATAAAACCTAATCTCTAGGTTGTACGATTATAAACAATAAAGCAATTGAAGAAACAAGCTCAAACTTACTTGTGACAGATGAATATAGCTCAAATGAGAATGCTCTGCAAGTGTATTTTTGTTAGGAATCAAAGTATGAAAGTTATTACAAAAAAACTAGCCGTTTCTCAGACTTAAAACCTAATTTATAAGTCGCGTACGGTCGTACCAGACATGTACGCCCGTACGGATTCAAAACTATCCGTTAGAAAAAGAGAGGGAACTGTGGAACGGCCGTACCATCAATTGGTACGCCCGTACCAACTAAGTTTTCCTGACAAACAATTTTCCTGTGAGTTCACGTACGACCGTACCATCCAGTGATATGCCTGTACGGAAGCAGGTTTTCTGATAAACCAAATTCCTGCGAGTTGGTGTACGGCCGTACCACCCAATGGTATGCCCGTACCAAACTCAATGGAACAATACACACTTAGTACGGCCAGCCGTATGGCCGTACTTCACAACAAAACTATTTGGTACGCCCGTACCAATACAAAAATGCTTAGAAAAATTACAAATAACTTAAATTGACTCACACAAGTCTCAACTATTAAAACCTAGGGTCTAACAATCTCCCCCTTTTTTTTGTTGGCAATCAATTTAAGTTCAATTTACACAAGTTCTTTTTAATAAAATTTTAACTTAAAAATTTTAGAAATCTCCCCCTTTGTTTTGGAATACATGCCATAAAAATGTTTAACAACCAAATACAAAGAAGACAGATAATTAAACAGATATTTAAACAACAATGATAATTAAAATGAATCAATTGATCAAACACAAACCAGATAAACTAAATAACATCATATATACAAAATACATCTAAAAGATGTTTAGTACAATGAAATACCTAAAATAAAATACATACACGAAATACAAGAGAAATAAACATAAACAACTCCACAAGTCCTAAAAACATATAATCACTAATATCTCCCCCTATGACAACATCAAAAATGTAAAAGTCACTGTGGGTCTGGAGGAGGAGGTGGACTCGATGGAGGCACGATGAAGGGATCCATCACGACACTGATGGAATGGAGGGTCACAAAAGTAGAGGTAACAAACTCATAAAAATCAGCTACGTACTGATCAAGCCACTGATCAATAGAATTAATGCGTCGCTCTAGTCCAGCAATAGTAGTGGTAAGAGAAGCAAAGTGCTGAGCTAGCAGGTCAGCAAGTGCAGGATCAATAGAGGTAGAAGTAGGAGTAGTAGGCTTAGGAACAGGACTAGTAGAAGATGATCCAGCAGAAAAATGTCTCTAACGCTTGCGGCTAAGGGCCGTCTGACGTGCAGCATCGTCAGAGGTAGGAGCAGGTTGGTCTCGCCACTTTGCAGGTGTGTCATCGGGCAGAGGAACCTGCAAGTGTCGAAGAACCTCTACAGCTCACCTGCCGTAGAGGGAAATAGTATCATTGGGAAGCCCCAATGACTGAAGGCGTCCGAGTTGTCTGGAAATGTACTCTGAATGTAGGACGAACTCATCATCAGCAGCTTGTTCAAAGAGCATTGAATGCTCAATGAATGATAGATCGAGATTAGGACCATGAGGTCTTGGAGAGGGAGCGGTAGCAGGAAAAGCCTAGAGATGCTGGCAAATATGATAAGTAAGAGGTCCGAAGAGAATAGCCTTGCCAGGCAGCTTCTGAATGCCGACCTCGTGAAAAGAGGTCTGAAGCCAGCGCCCAAACTGAATGGGGGTGCCCGTGACCATGCAGTAAAGAAATAGAAGGTCAGGGCCAGTAATAGTGTCATTAAAATCTGACCTCCCAAAGATAAGATAGGAGATCAGTCTATGTTAGTAGAATAAAGCGGGGGACTTAAGACAGGAGGCCTTCTGTCGAGAAGGCCGGAAGGCAGTGGGGAGTGCAATGTCACTCCAAAAAGAATTGCGATCATAAACCATGGATTTGGAATTCGTAATGTCGTCAATAGGGAAGCCAAAAATGGCATCAAAGTCTGTAGGAGATAAAGTGTAATGTCTCCTAAAAGGATGGAAAGAGCACGAAAAAGAAGTAGCCAGTGAAAAGGATTGGAAAAACTCAAGCGCAACTGACTGAATGTAATGGTTAGGAAGGAAAGCAAAGTCAGACCAATGAATATTGGCTAAATAGCCAAGAACCTCATCCTCCAGTCTGGTCTGCCGGAGGGTAGAGTGACAGGCAAAACGTTAGTGAGAAAAGATCTTCTCACTCAGAATAGAGGTCCTCACAGTGGAGATAGTAGATGAGCCACGAGGCCCAGAACCGGGAGGACAAGTGGTCTTGACTCTTCATGAAGAAGAGCCATGATGGTCGGCAGGATCAGATATGAGTAAAGATCAGTAAAAAGTAGGAAAGCAATGAAAAACGAAAATTTTGAAAAATTTCGGTAGAAATTTAACGCAGTATAAAAAATTGAAAACTGAAATCTGTACAAAAAATTAGTGAAATATGACACACAGTTTCAAAATGATATCCTAAGCACTAAACTCTAAAGGACCTAGAGCTAAAGAGATCTAGAATAAGCAAAAAATCAAAATATCTCAAAAAGGCACTGAAATAATTAATAAAACAGTAAAAACAGAATTAAAAATCAATGAGAAGAGTGAAAAACCAACCAAAATGACAAAAAATGGAGGAAGGATCAAAATGCCATAGGTTTGGAGAGATTTTCAGAGAGAATTTGAGAGGAATTTGGAGTGAAAATAAGTTGAAAACTGAAAAATGAGCTTTTAAAAGCATTTCTCACATCGCATACGAGCGTACGGGTAGGGCGTATGGCCGTACGGACCAAATTTTCCTTGAAAATACGTATAACATATGGGCGTACGTATGAGATGTACGATCGTACGAGAGACAGACGTTTGGAATTCTGAATTATGTACGGGCATACCACTTAGGTGTATGGCTGTACGAGGAAATAAGAAGAAATTCTAGCAGGGACGCGTACGGGCGTACCAAATTTGGTACGGCCGTATGAGTACACATTCAGTCGTATAGAATTAGTTACAGGTTGTACCAAAATGTGCTAAAATGAGGCAGAAGAACCGTATGGGCATACCAAATACGTATGGCCATATGGAGACTTAGAACTTGAAAATTTTTGAGAAGTTTTAATGAAAATTCTTGATTTTCCTAAGTCCACCATCACACCTATTTTAAAAATGACCCATCAATCATCCCTAATTCATGTTTGATGAAGTTCAATCGTTCTTCACTTAGGGGTTTAGTAAAAATATCGGCCAATTGGTGAGTTGTATCAACAAAATCTAATACAACCTTCCCTTTTTGCACATTATCACGTAGAAAATGATGTCTAATATCAATATGCTTAGTTCTAGAGTGTTGAATGAGATTCCTAGAAAGGTTAATTGCACTAGTGTTATCACATTTAATAAAGGTACAAGAGACACAAACATTATAATCCTTTAATTATTGTTGAATCCAAAGAACTTGAGCACAACAACAACCAGCAGATATATACTCAGATTCAGCAGTAGACAAAGACACAGTTTTATTTCTTGCTAAACCAAGAAACTAAGCAATTACCTAGAAAATGACAAGTACCGGAGGTGTTTTTCCTATCCAACAAGTTGCCAGCAAAATCAGCATCAGAATAAGCAATTAAATCAAAACAATCATGTTTTGCATACCATAATCCATAATGCAAAGTGCCAATTAGATATTTAAAAATTCTTTTCACTTCACTTAAATGGGATTCCCTAAGTGATGATTGGAATCTAGCACATATACAAACAACAAACATAATATCCGATCTTGATGTAGTTAGATAAAGTAAGTTACCAATCATACCTCTATACTTCTTTTGGTCCACTAACTTCCCACTTTCATCTAAAGACAGATTAGTAGTTGTGCTCATTGGAGTCTTGCTCGCTTTAGCATTTTCCAAGCCAAATTTCTTGAGCATCTCTTGAGTGTATTTAAATTGGTTGATGAAGATTCTATCTTCACATTATTTAACTTAAAGTCTAAGGAAATACTTCAATTCACCTATCATGCTCATTTCAAATTCACCCTGCATACACTCAGAAAAATCCTTGCACAATTTTTCATTAGTAGCACTAAATATTATGTCATCAACATAGATTTGGACAAGAAGAATGTCATGCTTGTAATGTTTAATGAAAAGTGTAGTGTCAACCTTACCTTTGTCAAAACCATGATTAATAAGAAATGTGCTTAATCTATCATACCAAGCTCTAGGGGCTTGTTTAAGACCATATAAAGCTTTGGTAAGTTTAAAAACATGGTTTGGAAATTCAAAGTCTTCAAAACCGAGGGGTTGTGCAACATAAACTTCCTCATTTATAAAACCGTTTAGAAAGGCACTTTTAACATCCATTTGAAATAATTTAGAGTTCATGTGAGATGCATATGCCAATAACATTCTAATCGCTTCTAATCTAGCTATAGGGGCAAAGGTCTCATCAAAGTCTATACCTTCCTCTTGACAATACCCTTGAGCTACAAGTCTAGCTGTATTTCTAGTGATCACTCCATCCTCATCGAATCATATAATTCAATTCCCCTGCTATCCAAGAACACTTCCATCCGATGCTTCCAATACGGATAATCGGCTCCATCGAAGAATGAAGGCTTTGTAAATGATTGACTCTCGATTGCCATAGGATCTTTAGCTCAAGAATATTACTTCTTCTATAAAGTGAGCACCAAATGCTCTGATACCAAATGAAATTCCTCCTTCTGTTGGCAACACATGTGAATTTAGAGTGGTTCGGCCAAACTCTTTGCCTACGTCCACTTTCTCCTAAGTCTCAACGTAGGGTTCCACTAAAATCAATCGATTACAATAAAGATTCTCAACCGAATCCAATACCCCAGTGTTTTCAAGGCTTACACTCTAACCTTTACAATCTCAATCTCACAATCAACTCAAAATACAAGTTAATCCCTAATGGATTAAGCACACACCAATCCCACAAAGATAAAACTTAATCTCTAGGTTG
>CANYBF010297755.1:0-34912 GCA_948192965.1 Dalechampia spathulata
TGTGCTGATCTTCCCATACTAATAATGTCCATTCTTATTAATACTATGATCAGGGATATTTAGATATTGAACATTTGCATACAATAAAAATCTCATTCCATAAACTCTTTATGGATTCTTCTGCACTGTTCCAATATCATGGGCTTCAATATATAGTTTAATACTCCAAGTAAAACAAGTTCATTCAAAACATTGTACTATATAATGAATAATGCCTTTATTAATGAAAAACGTATAGTACAAATACACATGATTCTCTAAGCATACACTAACAGGAGGGTATGTGAAGCTTTTTGAAGATCAGTTTGGTGGGTCACGTTAGAACACGGGTTGCACAATTTTATTTATTTTTTTCCTAGCCACCAAAATCATAGCAGCAAGGTATAGAGAAGATTCAAGGAAGAAATTTAATTTTGTTTTATTTGAAAATTGAGTTCATTGACTAAATATATGTGTGTGTGTGGATCCCCTCAATTTCGTGAATATGGAGGAAAGGAGGTGCTATTGCCAAGTAGATATTTTACTTTTTATTATATTATTATAAGTTATTTTTTAAATGGGAAGTGAATATGTGGTTATCGTGAGTTTGTGGTTGCATGTTGTTGTATGTATCTCCTTGTGCATTTGGCATTTTCAGGAATAAAGTTATTGTCGAGGGGTTTGTTTTTATTTACGTGTTATGTGGAGTTTGGTAAAGTTGTCTATGAGATGGAAATAAGCTTATAATTACTATGAGAGCGTGTAATGTGCATGTCGTGCTATTTGGTTAGGTATATATAAATAAATTAGATGTTGTATTCTATATACATTCAATATGTTGAGTTAGTACATGAATTCGTGTGATAAGTATTTAAAAATGAAAGTAAACTAAGTTACTATGAGTAAGGTAGATTGTATGTATTAATGTATGGTTTTGTATGTGCCTATTTTTAGAATGGAAAGTTACGACATGTGCTGTTTAAACTATACTTAAATCATATTTTGTTTATTTAAGGAACAATATAGAGTTTACGGTAACTTATAATTTTAAGGCTTAATTAATTGAATTGGTAAACATGTAATGTATTCTTAGAAAGCTTTATGGATCTAGGTTCAATGGTACAAGTATGGCTTGGTTTAAAATTGATTTATTGGATCTAAATGAATGCAAAATGTGGATTGTACGTTTGGTGAATGTGAAATGCGGTTCTTGTAGCTGAAATTATATATCTAAATTGGGCATTTTAATAAGTAATTTTATGAGCATATTATATACTAACTTAAATTTATTTAAACTTATTTTATAATAATTCCAAGTTTGTTTAATTTGGAATTTAAATGATTCATAAAAAAATGAATTTAAAAGAGGTCAATTTTTAAAGGTTAAAAAAAATATTTTAAATGAATTTTCAAATTAACTACTTAAATTAATTATATAAATGAATTAATATGCGTATAATATGTTATTAGGAAGTTTTTAAAATATATTTCTCTATGATATTAAATTTGTTTGAATTCAATAAGATTTTCATTTAATAATAAAAGAAAACAATAAAATTGATTTTTAGAATTTATTAAAAAATAGTTTTATATAAGATTATGAGGTAACATAGGTATTATATATTTAAATAAGTGGATTTCTTATATGTATAATATACCATTTGAAAGCTTATTAAATCTAGTTTTCAATAATATAAGAATTTCACCATTTTAATATTGTATATTGTATATTTTATATTTTGGCTCATGTAATACGATAGCTAATATTGCTAATAAGAATAATGATTTCATCTCAAAATGCTAATGTGATTTCCTTAATTGATATTATGTTTTAGTATATGAATTAACTGCAATGTGATTTTAAAAGTGTAAGTTATAGATAGTTAATAATGATATTTAATCATTTTATTAAATATGGATATTGTATTATGATTTATATGGTTCTGAGGATAGTAAACACATACCACCAGGTAAATTAGACAAAGGAAAAGCAATTGCAGGTTTGTGCTAGTGTTCCTCGATCATTAAATGATCTATAAAGGAACGTCATCTAAAGTTTAATTCAATGCCATTAAATGATTATCTATAACATTATATTACACATGTTCATCATTCATAAACATAAATGCATTATCATATTAAACATAACATGGCATATCATGGAAGAATAAGGAAAGAGAAAAATGAGCAAAAATAAGAAAATGTTTAATGAAAATGTACTAGGTTATAAAATGGATTTCCACAGGAAATCGAATGGAAACGAAAAGAAAGTGAAATGAGTTCCTGTTTGTTGAACCATAGAAATGAAATGAAAGATCCAGTACAAAAATGTGCATAAATTTAAAAGAGCCCCAAAATGAAAAAGGGCTAATGAGAAGAAAATGGTAAAGAAAAAATACAAGGAGACTGCAATTCATAAATTGCATTCTCAAAGGCATATTTCATCACATTTAATATTTATTGATGAAATAATATTATGGAATGTTATAACTAATATTATGCTATGAATGATTGTGAAAGGATAATGGTTATGAACTAAAATTCACAAGTAAACAGTAAAAATGGATACAGGTGATAATTTTATTCAAATAGTGATATGTGGCATTGCTGAAATGTTTTGATTATGTTAAAATGTTGCTTCTTTAATGTTATAATATTTATGATTATTTATTTTTCTAGCACTACTGAGTTTTATACTCAGCATTTATCAATTGATGAATGCAGGCACTAGCGATACAAGAGTGCATGGGTTTTAGTTATGTCAGCAGCGGGTCTCTGAAATAGTGATTCTGGTAGTAGACTCAGACTTCAAAGCAATATTCTATTCCTCGATTCTTGTGCAATTTACTCTTTGGGTACTATTGGCAGTAAAATAGATAATAAATATAAATTACTATATTTATGTTTTATGAAGTCAACATAACGATATCATCAAGGTTGTCTATAAATAAATGAAGTAATGTGTTTATGCTAATAATATCAAAAGGGTGAAAAAATAGTAAATAATAAATGCTTGTGTGATAATATAATCTCAATGAGCAAGTTAATGGATTGTTTATAAATAGTGGATTGTTATGCGCTTTTAAAAAAAATGATATATTGCATTTTAACAGATTAAGTTATTGAATCCCTTGTAGGGTGATTATCAACTTTCTAAAGTAAAGAGTTGGTAATCATGCTACGGGAGCATGTTACACCACAAAAAGCATGACATGTTATAGTGGTATCAAAGCTATGGTTTAGCTCACTTTATGATTGTATTTACTGCTAAAGTATAAGTTGCACGAGTAGGAGTTTTGTTAATCCATGCTACTGATAAATGTTATTTTTGTTTTACATAGTCTTTCTGAATAATCATCATGTCAGATAAAGCTATGATTATTGGTGAGGAAGATGGGAGTAATTATAATCCCCAGGAAGGCACCTATAATGCTAGTTATTGAGCTAGGGGTGAACAAAGATAAAATGAACAGGGGGAACAAGCAAAATAAGTACCACTTGTTGAATAGCCTACAGTTGCTGAAATAGATCCAATAGTTACTCAATTTACACAGTTTCTTCATACTCTTCAGTTATAGCCTAAACAAGTTATGCCAGCTCCACCTATAGTTACTTAGAGAGAAGTAACGAAGGGGGATTTTAAAAAGCTGAGCACTTATGGGGCTATCAATTTTTCTGGGACAACTGACCCTTATATGGCCAAGATGTGGTTAGAGCGTACACGAAGGGTTTTTTGGTAGCTGAACTATTCCAATGAGCTGAAATTTGAGTATTCCATGTCCTTGCTCCAGGATGATGCATATGAGTGGTGGAAGACTATTCCATAGGGTTTAGTGGAATCACCTGTTTTATCTTAGGCAGATTTTCAAATGGAATTCCGATAAAAATATGTTTCTACTGCATACACGGATCAAAAATTGCATGAATTTCTAGGATTGAAATAGGGAAATCTATCAGTAGCAGAATATGAATAGGAATTTACCCAAGTTGCTTATTATACTGGTAATATTATAACCTTAAGATGAGAAAGGTGCAAGAGATTCGAGAAGGTTTGAAGCCTAGAATTAAATCTCTAGTATAGGGATTTAATTATGATAATTTCTCAACATTGATGGTAAATACTTTGAGCCAAGAGCATACTATTTAGGAAGAGGATGAGAACCAAGCTCGGCAGGCGAAGAAACACTCCGGTCCTAGTTTTTCTTCCAGTTCACAGAAGAGGGGCAGATTTAGAAGGTCATTTACATCATGACCATATAGATTTAGACCACCAGTACCACATAGAGTGCAAAGTAGACAATTTACTAGTCATAGTAGTTCTGAGCCAGGACTTTGATTGTGTCCCATGTATGGTAAAAAATAATTTGGGAGCTTGCAGAATAGGAACAGGTTTATATTATTACTATAGAGGTACAGGGCATTATGCTCGAGAATGTCCTAGCGGTAACATGATGCCAGTTCATATGGTAGCTGAAGGTAGATCATATCAACAAAATCCTATAGTTTGATCAACAATTGGAGCACCACAGACCAGTAATTTTAGCAAAGGTCAAGGCAAAGGCCAAAGTGGTAGCAGTAGACTTAGCAGTTAGGATTTTGTTAACTAGACTGTAGGAGTCCCAACATGAGTTCACAATCTATAACAGTAAGAGGATTTACAGGTTACGGATGTTGTGATTGGTAATTTTCATATTCTTCATCATAATATGTTAGTATTATTTGACCTTGGATCGAGTCATTCATATATCAACATTAGAGTTGCATGCTTATTAGATATCATGAGTGATAAATTAGAGTATGATATGTTAGTATCCAGTCTTTTAGGGAAAGATGCGGTAGTGAATAAATTTTTTCGTTAGTGCTCGCTAGTTTTATAAGATACAAGTTTTCCTACCAATGTAATCAAGATGCCATTTACAGAGTATGATATTATACTGGGTATGGATTGGTTACAACAATATTAGGCAGTGATGGATTACAAAAGGAAAACTACTACATTCTAGCATCCAAATTTTGAGTCAATGTGTATATATGGAACTAGACCACCAATTGCTCATAGTTTCATTTTAGCAACAGTTGCCCAGAAATTGTTGAAACAGGGGTGTGAAGCTATATTAGCACATGTGGTTAATACTAAACAACTGTGAGTACAGTTAACTAAGATTCCTATAGTATGTGATTTTTCATATGTGTTTCCAAATGAATTACCGAAATTGCCTCTAGTCAAGGAAGTTGAATTTGAGATTGAGACATTACCTGGAACTGAACCGATATCTATTCCACCATATTTTATGGCTCTGACTAAATTAAAAGAGTTAAAGCAGTAGTTATAGGAGTTACTAAATAAAGGATTTATTCGGTCGAGTGTATCTCCTTGGGGTGCACCTATATTATTTATTAAGAAGAAAGATAGGACTATACGGATGTGTATTAATTATCGACAATTGAATAAGGTGACTATTAAGAATCATTATCCTTTACCCTATATCAATAATTTATTTGACAAATTAAAAGGAGTAGCTATGTTTTCCAAGATTGATTTGAGATCTAATTATCATCAGTTAAGAATTCAAGAGAATAGTATTCTGAAGACTGCTTTTCTTATAAGATATGGGCACTATGAATTTTTAGTTATGCCTTTCGAATTGAATAATGCATCGGCAGTATTTATGGCTCTGATGAATACAGTTTTCAAGTAGTACCTTGATTAGTTTGTTTTAATTTTCATTGTTGATATTTTGATTTACTCTCAAGACTGAAAAGAGCATGATCAACACTTACGTCTTGTACTGCAATTACTGAGAGAGAAGCAGTTATATGGGAAATTATGGAAATGTACATTCTGGCTAGATTAGGTTTGCTTTTTAAGACATATGATTTCAGTCAAAGGTGTTACAGTTGATTCTAGCAGGATAGAAGCTGTTATGAATTGGCAGGCACTGAAATTAGTTACTAAGGTATATAGTTTCCTGGGTTTAGCAAGATACTACCAAAGATTTATAAAGGGTTTTTCCATGATTGCTACACCTCTAACTATACTTCTACAGAAGGATGTACCATTTGAGTGGATAAAGAAATGTCAAAAGAGTTTTAATCGGCTGAAGCAGTGTTTGACCCATGCACCAGTGTTGATTTTGCCTACACCAGGGAAGGAGTATGTTGTCTACAATGATGCTTCACTGAATGGTTTGGTTATATTCTTATGCAAGAACGGAATTGATTGCTTATGCTTCTAAACAACTTAGATTACATGAATGGAATTATTTGACACATGATCTAGAATTAGCTACTATAATGTTTGCACTAATGATTTGGTGACATTATTTATATGGGAAGAAATGTTACATTTATATAAATCACAAGAGCTTGAAGTATTTAGGAATGGAAAAAGCATTGAATTTGAGGCAAAGGTGATGGATTGAATTGATTAAAGATTATGATTGCATCATAGCTTATCATCCAGGAAAGCTAATTTGGTAGCTAATGCACTGAGTCAGAAAACATTTTCTACGTTACAACATTTGCTAATGATGTTAGTATAAGAGATTCAATAATTAACTGCTATATTGATGGTGCAACCAAATCATGTTCTTACTGAATTACAATTACAGATGAAACCTTTATTGCCTGATTGTATTAAAGATGTCACTCAAAATGATACTGAATATCAGAAACAGTTATAAAAGATTCAGACAGGTAATCAAAATGTCTTCACTTTAGATTTTAAAGGGTTACTGAGACACAAATATTGTATTTATATCCCAGCAGACAAAAAATTGAAGAGGCAGACACTGGATGAAGCTCATAATAGTTTGTATTCCTATCATCTGGGAGGTATTAAAATGTATAGAGACTTGAACTCATCTTATTGGTGGGTAGGTATGAAGAAGGATATTGCAGAATTTGTTTCCAAATGCTTAGTATGCTAATGAGTGAAAGCTTAACATCAAGTACTAACAAGTTTATTGCAACCATTGTCTATACCAAAATTGTAATAGGATCGAGTGATGATTGATTTTGTTATAAGACTACCATTAACATAGAGTAAACATGATGCTATTTGGGTAATCATTGATAGATTCACTAAATTAGCATATTTTATACCCATACGCATGGATTACAGCTTAGAACGGTTGCCAAAATTATATATCCAAGAGATAGTGAGACTCCATGGAGTGCCATCATCCATTATTTCTCATAGAGATCCATGATTTACTTCTCAATTTTGGGAAGTTTTCAATAAGCCTTAGGTACTAAGGTACATTTCAGCACAATATTTCATCCACAAACAGACGAATAATCTGAATGGATCATTCAGATATTAGAAGATATGCTTTGAGCTTGTGTTTTAGAATGGGTTGGAATTTGGGACAGGTACATTTCTCTTATTAAATTTACTTATAATAATAGTTTCCAATCCAGTATTCAAATGGCACCATATAAGGCACTATATGGTAGATGTTGTAGAACTCCACTAAATTGGGATGAATTCGGTGAATAAAGGTTGTCAGGACCTGACATTTTACAATAGGCAAAAGTGCAGGTAAATTTAATTAAGGATAGATTAAAAATAACATCTAATCAATAGAAATCTTATATAAAGCTGAACTGTGGAGACATTGAATATAACATCGGGAACAAGGTATTTATGAAAGTATCACCATGGAAGAAAATTTTACAGTTTGGTCAGAAAGGGAAATAAAGGCCAAGATTCATTGGTTCTTATAAAATATTAGACATGGTTGGACCATTGGCTTATCATTTAGCTTTACCACTAGAATTTGATAGAATTCATAATGTTTTCCATATATATATGTTACGAAGATACAGGTCCAATCTGTCACACACTATACCAGTGGAGAATATAAAAGTTCAATATGATCTATCTTATGGTGAAGAGCCAATCAGAATTTTTGCTTATGAGACAAAATAGTTCAGGAACAAATAAATTCCATTAGTTAAAGTATTATGGAATCACCATACAGGGCAAGAAGCGACGTGGGAATGTGAATCCACTATTAAACAGCAATATCCCCTTAAATTCTAATTTAAGGGGAGAGAGTTATCACATCCTCACTTTAGCATATTGTATTGAATATACGTGTGATGTGTATTACTTTATATAAGTGTGTATGATATGATATTGATATGATAATAATTAATGAAATTATTGAATAGTGAATGATGTAATGATATATGAGTATAATATAGAGATGAATGCTCGATAAATATGCTAATATTATTTTTATATGTGTTATATAATGATTACCAAGAATATTTAATATATATATATATATATATATGTGCTTGATTAATAAAATTTGTTTACGCATGTGAGTGTATGCGTAATTGTATGTGAATATGTATGTGTAAATGTAAGTCTATGTATATGATCTTAAGTGGTGATTAAAGGGTATGTGTATATAAATATAAGAAACTTAAATAATATTCAAATGCATATAAAAATACGTTTGTATTGCATATATACCATGTATTAGTGGGGATATTTTATTTTATTATATCATATCATATTGTATTATATTAAATTTTATTATATTAAATTTTATTTTAGTATACTATATCATATTATATTATATTATATTATATTATGCATATAATGTATATAATATATAATAAAATATTAAATTATGTAAGATGTAGATAAATTGTATTATATTATATAATGTGTTATATTAAGATATATATATATATATATATATATAAATATAGTATTAAATTATATATAATAAGATAATCGGAAATGGTGTATTATTATTATTATTATTATTATTATATATATATATATATATATGAGTAGTAGTAGAGTATATTATATTATTATATATGTATAAATATACATGTTGGTGGGATTTTAAGGAGGGTTAGAGTGTGTGTGTGCATGTTAACCGATGGAAATCATCCATTAAATTAAAATCAATTTAAGAATTAAATCACTCCTCCATTACTTTCTTATCTCCCTTTCCACCGTACCCTTCTCTTATTTAGATCGAAACAATCCCCACCACTCTTCTTTTTCTTTATTAATTTTCTCTATATTGATTCGTAATCTTCTCCCTTCCATCTTTCTTTCTTTTTCCTTCCAACCGAAACACCTTTCTTCTTTTCTTGTTTCTTCAGCTGATTCTCACTTGAATCCTTCATGCATGTGTGATCCACTTTGGAATCCAAGCTTATAAAGACATAGTTAGGCGGGTGTGTGAAGCTTTTTAAAGATTGGTTTGGTAGGTCAAGTTAGAACATGGGTTGCACAATTTTATTCTATTTTTCCTGGCCACCAAAATCATAGCAGTAGGGTATAAAGAAGATCCAAGGAAGAAATTTTATTTTGTTTTATTTCAAAGGTGAGTTCATTGACTAAATATATGTATGTGTATGGATCCTCTCAATTTTATGAATATTAAGGAAAGGAGGTGTTGTTATCGAGTATATATTTTACTTATTACTATGTTATTGTAAGTTATTTTTTAAATGGGAAGTGAATATGTGGTTATGGTGAGTTTACAGTTGTATGTTGTTGTACGTATCTCCTTGTGCATTTGACATTTAAGGAACAAAGTTGTTGTTATCACACCCCAGCCCATACCTGGAGGAACATGCTCCCGTAGCATACGCAACGACTGCCCCTAAGGAAAGCCGCCACGTATCCTACAAGGGATACATCCTATGCGCAATACGTATGAGCACCGAAAAGGTAGGCGCACCTTGTTGGTATGGATAGTACCTATCTAATCACTTAAGCTATTCTCAATTGCACAGTCTCATACCTGCACAATCTTGAAATCACTCAACTATGCAACCCCATCCTTACACAGTCTCGGGATCCCTCTTTTTCGGGTGTGAGATCAGTTCATTCATGTGCCCCTCCGCCTAGAAGCCTGCCAGGAGCCGCTCCTTGTCCGTGCTCTTTCTAGCACCGGCGATCACTCCCCGCCCTCGTCAGCCTCGGGTGTCATACTGGATTGCTTAATTCTTTAGTTATACTAGAGTGAAAATGGGATCGCATAATGATGTATTTTGTAATGGGTCTACCTTTAGAGCAAGCTAAGCATGATATTATATGGGTAATAGTAGATAGACTAACAAAGACCACCCACTTCTTACTTGTACAAATGGACTAAGGATTAGAGAAGTTAACGGAGCTGTATTTGCATGAGATTGTACGATGACATGGTGTCCCAACATCCATTATGTTAAATAGAGATCCATGATCCACATCATATTTTTGGGAGAGTTTTTATAAAGCATTAGATACTAAGGTACACTTTAGTACTGCTTTTCATCTTTGGATAGATGGTCAATTAGAAAGAATTATTAAGATTTCAAAAGACATGTTGATGGCTTGTGTATTAGAGTAGGAAGGTAGCTAGGATGAATATTTGCCATTAATTGAATTTTCTTATAATAATAGCTACCAATCCAGTATACAGATGCTTCTTATGAAGCCTTATATGGTAGAAGATGCAGAACTCTTTTACAGTGGGATGAAGTTGGTGAAAGAAGAGTAGTAGGACCTAAATTAGTACAACAGGCTGAAGAACAAATGAAGTTAATTAAAAATTGATTGAAAGCAGCATTTGATAGATAGATGTCTTATGTGGATTCAAAAAGAAGGGATATAAAATATAATATCGGGGATAAGGTATTCTTAAAAGTGTCTCCATGGAAAAGAATTATATGATTCCGGCAGAAATGTAAATTGAGTCCTCGATTCATTAGACCGTATGAAGTGTTGGAAAGAGTGGGACCATTGGCTTATAGATTAGCTTTGCCTCCAGAATTAAATAGGATCCATAATGTGTTTGGTGTATCAATGTTAAGGAGATATAGATTGGATCCATCTTATATTATATCTATTGAGTCTATCGAGATACAACCTGATCTATCTCATAAAGAAGAAATGATAAACATATTGGCTAGAGAAGTTAAACAGTTAATAAATAAGTGAATTCCCTTGGTAAAAGTATTATGGAATCAACATACAGGATAAGATGCTACTTGGGAACGAGAATCGGTAATAAGATAACAATACCCCCCATTTATTTTTGATCGATTTAGGTTTGAATTTTGGCTTAAATTTTTTTTTTTTTTGGGAGAGTGTTATCACATCCACACACACAGTATCTCTGTGTTTGCATTTTATGCATATGTTATAGTTAAAGATTAATTAGTGCATGAAATGCATGAATGAGATATGATGCATAAATACTTTGATGTGATAAATGTGAAATAAAATATCTTATAGATTAAGGAAATTCCATATGATATCGAATTTATAGGGAAAGAAAGTGAAAAGATGATTAAAGTAGTGAATGTGCACTAAAGATGCAAATCAGGTATGTTTTTATTGAATGGCTTGGGTGAAGCTCTATAATGGAATTTGTGTGTGTAAAGTGATGCCTTAGCATGTTTAACATATTATCATGTGATAAAGTATAGTTTAAAAGTGGGTAAGTACAAGTTAAAGTAAAGTTAGAAGTAATGGTATGTTAAATTGTAAGGTAGGATACAAATGGCATTACATGAAAAGTTAAGGTTATAATTAGAAATTATATTATGTATGACTTATGTTCATGTTATGTTAAATGAATGGTAAGTGTAATATTATGTAAGAATGATGTAATAATAGTATAAAGGAGAGGAAATTAATTGGTGTAAGGAAGTAATATGGATTTGCTAAGTGTCCTTGTGTGATTGGACCCTTCTTAGCTTAAGTGTAATAATAAACTGTGATAATAATAAAGTTGAGTCTTATCTTATTAAAGAGGAAGCTAGCCATTTTTCATTCTTTCTTTCATCATAAAATTTCTAGCTTCTTCTTCATCCCTTTTTCTTCTATTTTAGCATAAATAAAAAAACAAATAGCAATCCAAGGTGAGATCACATGGAAATTTAGTTTTTATGCTTCCTTTAAGATATATGTGCTTTATGAATGACTCATTTTTCCTCTTTTATGCTTTCTTCTTTATTTGATGAAGAAGTAAGTTATTGTAGGATTGTGTTGATTGTGTATAAATGGAGGAATTGGATTGAAAGATGAAAGAATAAGGAAGTTAAGTTACTGAATTTGGTGTTATGCTTGACCAAATGAATTTCTGTTTTGATGTGTACAACTTATATTAAACCCTAACTTATATCACTTGAATTAGTTATTTGAGTTAATGATAATGGTGTGTAAATGAAGTTTTTAGGTGTTGTAGTGTGGAATTTATTGGTTAAATGGTTGTTTTGAGTCATATAACTTAATGACTTTCTTTTGTACATGGTTGTACTCTATTCTTAGTGAGTTATTATTGCAATCTGAGCCAACTTGCATGCTCGTGACAAAGGTGTCATGATCGTGACCACATCTAGTATCATACCTAATATTGTCACAATTGTACCTGACACTGTCAAGATCATGACCGTATCAAATTTTTGTTTTCACGCTCGTGACAATGGTGCCACAATCATGATCGTATCCATTGTTAGTTTTTATCATAATTGTGATAGCAACTTCTGAAGGCTTTATCATATGAGTTTTGGGGTGGATAATATATTGTTAGAAAGCTCTTTAAGTCTAGTTTTTAATGGTATAAGGCTTGTTTTGTTTTGAGGTCTTTTCCTTAGTCAAAAGACTCCTGGAAAGTAGACTAATCCTTAGGGGTAGCATGATTTTGTATTTTGTGGTAGTATTTTGCTTTGGGTGTTACTTAGTAGGCCATGCAAACTTGTTAGTATACTTAAGTGATTGATTATATGCTTGTATTTAGGGACTTTATCAATATACATTTTTATGATTTGATGAAATGACATTACTTATGAATGCTTGAATTATGTTGATTATACACATGAATGGGATGTAATTAGTGCAATGTGAATTGTTACCATACATTATATGATTGTTCTTATTAAAAATGACTATTACAATGATTTAGGTATTTCAGAAGAGGAATTACAACCATTACCAAGACGTTTGAATAAGGACAAGTTTATAGCAGGTTTATACTATTCATCTTAGAACCTCACATAGGATCTTAAAATGATGATTTCTCACTTAATTACTTATGATAGCAATATAGTGAGATTATATTATGAATAGTATCATATGATAACAATGTAGTGAGATTACATAAAGACATATTCAAGGCCTATCATACAGAGGATATTAGGGGGAAAAGAAAGTGATATACAGAGCAATATTCATTGATAGTGTTCTGGGTCATATAGTTATTAGTGATTCTCTCGATGGAATCATACAGTTATAATGTCCTTCTACGAGAGATGAGTATCGATACATATAGAAAAGAAAAATAGGTTCATTGAACCATACGGTTATAATGCCCTCCTTTAGAAGATGAGTATCAGTACATAGAGCGACCTAGTATGAATTGAGATTGTGCTGAATCATATATAAAAGAAATGAAATGTTATAGGAAAATTAGAGGAAGAATGCAAAGCATGAATGCATTCTCATAGACATGCATTATCATTCATATATCATGAAAGTATAGAGGATGGAATCATGAATACACTACAATCTTGCTTATATAGATATGTACATAGAGTAATGATGTACAGTACAATATTTGACACAGATAAGGTTACAGTGGATTCTTTTATGGTATTTATTCTTATCTTTGGATGATATATTATATGCGTTGATTGTAATAGCTAATGAGTGATGCAAAATGGCATGATACAATATAGTTATACTAGTTAATAATGGTTTGCCATCATTTAACTTTAATAAGTTATTTATGATACGTGCTCATGTCATTTACTCATTTTATAGCACGATTGAGTTTTATACTCAACATTTATCATTTGATGACTGCAGGACCAAGACCTTCGAGTGAGAGTTTAAGCTGACCGATCTACAATCAAGAGAGATTATGTTTTGAAGAATCTCATTCTCAATACAGCTTTGGATCAATGTAACATACTCCATAGTGTTCTTGTATATGCAACTTATTATATTAACCTTAGCGGCAGTAATACTTATGTGATGTATTTTTATGTTGCATGTACTATCAAGACCACCTTATCATGTAAAATTTAATATACAAATCATATATAATGGATGATGGTTTGAGTATGTATGATAAATTTCTGACATATATTTAAGATATAATAAATGCATATTATTGTGTATTGATATTACACATGTTTACCAGTGTCATCATATTATGGGTACTTATTATCTCATCATATTATGGGTACTTATTATCTGATGATAGATATATATATTATCGGACATAATATAAGAAAAAAAATTGTATAGATCCCTTCTTAAATATTTAATGAATTTTTTTCTTTAGGGATTATTAACTATTCTATAGGAGTGTTAAACTAGGTTGGGGTGTGAGTGTGAGTGGAGGGGTGAGTGAAATGAGGATCATTTGAATATGCATATGATTTTGGATTTAATTACTAATATGAAAATATCAAGGTCATATGTCAAGCAGCGGTTGATTCACTCTAATTAACCAGCTCTCTCGAGGAAGCCACCTGCTGCGGGTAGACTTGTAATTCTTTATTGATGTTAGTTAGTCAAGTCAAACCTCTTCCTGCTGATCCATTCAACATTTAGAATCATTCTTAATAAATTCGTTCCCCACAAGGAAGCTTCTACATTTTAACAATTCGGAAAAATGGTTTTCATGCATAGAATTATGTCCAATGGTCTCGTTGCCGGAGAGATTTGCTGTAAACTTTAATATTAGAAATCGTAACTTAATGAATGTCTCATAATACAGTCGATCAATTATTTTACTGCTAAGTGCTCCCAAAAAGAAGATTCATGATTTTGGATTAAATTACTAGATTAAATGGTCTTTTTACTATGATTAAAATATATATGAATAAATCATTTAATCTAGAAAATAAGATTTAAGAATAGTATTATATATTTTTAATACATTTTTAATTACAAATACTTACAATCCACTTTTATTTAAAATATTATTCAATTAAATAAAAGTCGTTGAACTCTAGATGTTTTAATGATATGACCTTGATAAATTTAGCCCAAAAACATAAGCTGAAAAATGGTTCAGTCAACGGATTCCAAAATGTGCATTTCTGTATATTATTCTCCATCTTAGAACTCGACGTTTGACCATTCTTACAACGGACTAAATATTTTTCTATTTTCATTATGGTCTAAAGAGGCAAATTGGAGTGCAAAAGAAGATTTGACCAACTCTTCCAGATTCATTCAGACTGGACTAAACTTAACATATCATTCTACCGCCAAAATCGATTAACTAATTAATCAAATCAATCTTAATTTTATTAAATTAGTTAATTAATTAATTAATCGAGTTAAAACTTTAATAACTGAAATCAAACAAAACTATTTTTGATTAATTCATTTAACTATCAGTTGCATATTTTAAAATACATTTTTTTCATAATATAAGTTTGGTCAATATCTAATTAAAAAATATATAAAATGAGAACATTGATCATTATATTCCTTTTAATTATAGTTTCAGGGGAACAATTGAATTGAAGAACTATTTTTTTTAAGTTAACCAAAATGTACTTCTAAGACTTGAAATTCTATATTGTTAACAAGGAAAAGGTGCATTCTTTAACTTAAACTTATAAGTTCATAGTGCAATTTGAGCCTTCATCCAAAGTAAATATATTTTCAAAATATTCACAAATTAAACTTTTATAATAAAAACTTGACAATTACTCCGTATAATAACTTTTATTAAAAATTATTGAATAATTTATTATTTTGAAATTAAATGTAATTTATTATATTCTAGTTTTTATTTTAAAATATTTCAAACTACAATAGATTTATGATAATTAAAATGATTAAAAATCATTTCAAACTACAAAAGTTTACATATTAAATATTTTAAAAAATTTGAAATCAAAATTAAATAACTCATTATACTCGGCCATATGTGTGATATATGTGTGTGATATATGTGTGTATATAGTAATTTCAATAATATTTATAGTATATATTAAATTTCATAATTTTTATATTCTTTTTTTACAAATTTGACTCCTTGAACTTACAATAAAAGCTCAATGTTCTTCATATTTGAAATTTTAGTAATTAAAACACCAAATTTATAGTAGTTCAACACAATTTTATCTATATCTGCTTATCTAAACAAACAACTTAGATTTCCACTAAAAGATTCAAGAATACACAATTTCATTCTTCAACAAAAATCAAAATCCTAGTATTTTTAATGCTTACACTCAAACCTTTACAATCAAAGTAAAACTCTCAAGTTACAATAATAATCCTAATTCAATACTCTCGCTTACTCAAAGGTAAATTCAAGAATGAAGTAAAGCTAGAGAGCATAATAAAATTATTAGAGAGGATGAGATTGTAATTAATTCAAGAAATCAAGTTACTTATTAGATTGAGGAAAATTCAAGCTATAAATACCCTTACCAATAAGCAAGGATCCATTAGACTTAGCATTTAATACATTTAGAACCATTATAATGTTTGTTAAGATAGCATAAACTTATGTTTATGAATCACATATAATCATACAACCCAATGGTATGGTTGGATGAATCCTTTAAAACTAAACATCTAAAAACCACAAGTTTGGACAGTAACATAGTGTTCACTGATACGAAGCATATGGTATGACCATACGAAAGCTATTGCTTCTAAAAACGTTAATTGCATAATGTGACAAGTGGTTGTATGACCATACCAACATATGGTATGGCCATACCACGAGTTGATAAATAGAGATTACATGAAAAGCCAAGATTTAAAAGATATAAAATTTTATTAACATCTAAGCATTCAATAAGGAAATTAAACAATGTAACAATCTCTTCCTTTTTGATGTTGACAAACAATTCTCCCCTTCAAAATAAGCAATTATTAAAATAAAACATGATATTATAAAATATGCATATATTAGAAAGTATTCATAAAGTTCAAGCACATAAATGTACTAGTATACCAAGGCCTTTAATCATATAGTCCACAAGATTGAGTACCAACCATAAAAATAACATAATATTTACAACCACATTTAAATAAAATAAACATTGTTTAAGATTTTAAGTAGAATAAACTAAAAGACATCATTAATCCAAATAGATGTAAGTAGTAGATGACCATTATCTCCTCCTTTGTCAACAATAAAAATGTATGAAGATGCAATCCAAAAGCTAAATAGAAGAGGGAGGAAAATGTTGATCAAATCAAGTATGGAGTTGATGAAAAGAATCATTAGTAATGGTGTAAAAATTCTGGAATTCTTGATTATGTTGATGAAGATATTGATCAAACTCATTAAGATGGGGGTTAATAGTATCAAAAGGATGATCAAACCCCTCATTATAAGTATTTAAAAAAGTAAAATTTTAAGGAACATAGTCATCAACCTAGCTATGACAGGAAGTAGAGACTCAAAAGATGAAGGAAGAGAAGAATAAACCTCATCCTCTTATTGTCACCTATGATGAAGATTTGCATCATGATAAGCAAAATCATAAAGAGATTCTATACGATGATGAAGAATAGTAGGAGTGTCATCCTCTAAATATTTAGCATTTGAAGGAATGGGAACATGCATGGCATTATGCCCTTTTACCACCCAAACCCTGTATAGCTCAATATTATCATTTGGGAAGATTATGAACAAAAATGTACTCTAAAAAATGCTTAATGTACTCATGATAAGTGAAATAATTACCTATCTTGTTAGACTTTGAGAGAAGTGCATGCTTAATAAAAGCAAGATCAAGGTTTTAATCAAGTAGACCAAGAGCAGGGAGATTTAATAGCCAAGCATTCAATGCATAGATGATGTAATACAAGAGAACCATATAAAATATTAGAATTAGTAATTATCAATCTCAAAGAATTTCTCTTAAAGCCAACAACCTATTTGAATATGAAAACCAATGACCATTGAATGCAAAAACAATAGATAAGGAATCATAATAGTGTCATTACTCTCACTAAAACCAAACAAAGCATACATAATGATGTAGTAGTAATAAAAGAGGGAAATTGATTTAAAATAAGATGATTTCAAGTAAGGAACAAAAAGGAATATCCATAACAATTTGTTTCAAAAACTCATTTTTATAAAAATTGCTAAATTTTACATTTTTTGTATAATCAATGTGAAAATGACATAGTTCATCAAATTGAGTTTTGGTCAAAGTATAAGACTTATAATTTTAAAGTACAAGAGTAGAGAGACTTATAAGTATCTAACTTTAAAGTGAACAAAATTCCTAGGTGACCTTATCAATGCATTGATTTTCTAGAAAATCAAGACTGGGCCAACTAATATTAGATAAAAACCTATGAACATTTACCTCAACACCAACTTTTCTAATAGTGTTAATATAAACAAAATGAGAGGGAATAAAGTTCTTATATGAAAGGACATGTTTTGGATGAATGTATAAGGGACCATAAAGAAGTAGAGGAGAATTCTCTTTAGGACCCTTGCCCTTACTTACACATTAAATGAAACTACCACTATAAGATGCCATTCTTGAAGATGGAGAGAGAAACCCATGATTTTCTTGAAAAGAAAAGGAAATCTCAAGGAAAGATTATAAAATTAAGATGGGATAATCTTGAAAAGGGTTGCGGGTAAGTGATTTTAATGAAAAATGGTAAGTTGAGAGGGTTAAAACCATGGGAAGTACGGAATTGAAATATGTTTGAAAGGGTTTGAGAAAGAATTCAAGGATTTAAAGAAGAAATAGAGTTACTTATAATCATACAGTTATGATGTATAATCGTACAAACATTGCTGGTTAAAATTGAGTATGAAAATTTGAAGTGTATAGTTGTACTACTAATATTGTACACCCATATGACTAGTTACTACCTAATTTTTATATTTTAAATGAAAACTACTCATATGGTCATACCAAATGCACATACGCCCATATATAATTGGAAATTTGAAAATTTTGGATAATTTTAAAATAAAGATAATTAAATATCAATTAAAAATTGGGTTTAAGTAACAATGAATGAAGAAGAAAATTTAAACCCATCTAAGAGACAGAAACCATCAATCATACCAAGCTCATATTTTATGACATTAAGATGTTCTTCATAAAGGGGTTAAATAAAAATATTAGATTGATCTATAAGTAACATCCATATTATAGTCTTGCAGTTGTTGTTAAATTATAAAACTTAAGCATAACAATAATCAATAGATACATTCTTAACTTTAATAATAAACAATGCAATAGAACATTATTCTTACTAAACCATGACACCAACCAATTACCCAAGAATTCACAAGTACTTCTACAAGTACTAGAAGTACTCTTTCTATCAAGCACACTTTCAACGAAATCAATATTAGAATAAGCAATCAATTCAAAAAAAAAAGTGTTCCCAGGATACCATAATCTATAGTGTGAAATGTCAATCAAATATTTGGAAACACATTTCACAACAATCAAGTAAGATTTCCTAGGTGTAGAGCACACATACAACCAATAAACATAATTTTAGGTCTAGAGGCAGTAAGATATAAGAGACTACCTATCATAGCTTCATATTTCTTTTGACCTATGGTTTTACCATTTTCATCAAGTGATAACTTTAGTATAGTGCTCTTGTGAGTTTTGCTTGATTAGGCCCCATCCATTCCAAATTTTATTAGCATCTCATTTATATACTTGCTTTGAGTAATAAGATTACATTGCTACATTACTTGATTTATAGTCTAAGGAAGTACTTTGGTTCACCCAACATGCTCATCTCAAATTCTTCTTACATATACTTAGAAAATTCCTTCCATAGATATTCATTAGTAATACTAAAAATGATATCATCCATATAGATTTACACAAGTAAAATGTCACTTTTATAATACTTAATGAAAAATATAATGTCAACCTTCCCTTTCTCAAAACCATGATTAAGTAAAAATAAATTTAACTTCTCATACCAAGCTCTAAGAGCTTATTTTAAACTATAAAATGTTTTAATGAGTTTGTAAATATGATTTAGAAAATTGAAATCTTTAAATTTATGAGGTTATTCTATAAAGACTTCTTTTTCAATAAATCCATTTAAGAAGGCACTTTTAACATCCATTTTAAAAAGTTTAAAATCCATATATGATGCATATGAAAGGAATATGTGAATGGCTTTTAACCAAGCCACTAATAAAAAGGTTTAATCATTGTCAATGTCTTCTTCTTGACTATAACTCTTGACAATCAACCTAGTTATATTTCTAGTAATGACACCATCTTCACTTAATTTATTTCTAAATACCCACTCAGTACCGATAACAAAAGCATTACTAAGTTTTTTTTACTAACATCCAAACCTTGTTCCTCTAAACTTGACTGAGTTCTTCTTACATATCAAAAAACCTAATCTTCATCGATTAGAGCATTGCTTATGGTTTTTAGATTTATTTGAAAGATAAATATAAGATTATTATGAATTTCTTTAAAATGAGATCAAGTGGTTACCCTTTTTGATGCATCACTTATGATTTGTTCTCTTTTTATCCATTTACAAAGTGCCAATCTTTTAGAAGGTTATAAATGATATCTGATGTAGCAAGGTGAGGTGGAAGGTTATCATCTTCTCCCTTTTTACCTTCCTTGAGCATAATAGCTTAAGATTGATCTTTAATCCTTTTTACTTTTCTTATTAAAATACCTACATCATCATTACAAGCATCCTTTCTCAGACTAAATGGATTAGTCTTACCAAATACAACATTTATAGACTAATAACCAATGACCTCTTGTTAAAGACTCTATAAGATTTGCTAGTTATGGTATAACTAAGAAAAATTTCTTCATTAATTTTGGAATTAAATTGGCTAAGATTAGCCTTTATATTTAATATAAAAGACTTGCATCTAATACTCTTAGATATAAAATCCTAAATTTTCTACCATTCCATAGCTCCTAAGGAGTTTTGTTTAAAATTGATGTTAAATGACCTTTATTTGAGACATAGCAAGCCATATTAACAACTTTCTCTTAAAAGTACCAGGGTAAATGATACACATTAAGTATAGTTTTAGTTATATCATAAAGAGTTTGATTTTTCCTTTCCACTTACCTATTTTATTGAGTAGTTATAGGAGATGAAAAGTTATGATTAATTGGAAGACTATTATAAAATGGTTTAAAGTTTTCATTTTGAAATTATCTTCCATTATCACTTATAATAGAAGAAATATAGTAACCCTTTCATTTTGCATCCTTTTGGTCAAAGTTTGAAAAGCCTTAAATGTATTATCTTTATGAGCTATGCCACTCAAGTAAATCTAGAGTAATAATCAATAATAACAAGTACATAATACATGCCTCATAAACTAGTAACTCTTATAGGCCTAAATAAGTATGTATGAAGAAGTTGAAGAGGTTTATTTAGTGTTACCTTAATTTTAGGTTTAAATGATGATTTTACTTACTTGCTTATTTAACATGCTCTGCAAACTATCTTTGTGAAATTTAATCTTAGGCAAGCCAATCATAAGCTAATTATTACTTAGATATCCAATGGTATTTAAGCTTATCTATCCAAATCCTCTATACCATACCCATGAGTCCTCACTAATGGAGATAAAATACTTGATATCATTGCTAGCAAAAGCACCTAAGTCAATTGCTTAAACATTTTCAATTCTATCACCTTGAAAAACAAGTTTATCTTTGTAAAATTTATATATAAAATAACCTTTAGGGTCAAAAACAATATTAAAACCATTATCACAAAGTTGAATAATACTTAATAAATAATGTTTCAATCCTTCAACTTAAAAAACCTTATTAATGGATAGTGAAAAATCTTTACCAACTTTACCAATGCCTATTACCGTACCCTTTGCATTGTCACCAAAAGATGACATTTCCACCATCCTTTTTCTCTAAATGAGAAAATAAGCTTGCATTGTCACGCCTTATCGAGGTGTAACATGCTTCCGTAGCATGATTACCAACTCTTTACTTCTAGAAAATTGATAATCATCCTACAAGGGATACAAAAACTTAATCTGTTAATATGCAAATTTTTTGTTTACACATAACAATCTACCATGAATAAACTTTCTATTAAATTATTTATTGTCAGTTAAACATTTATTATATCCTCACACTTATAACATTATCAATATATACAGGTTAATTCATTTAATTATAAACATCCTTGATAGCATCGTTATATTAACTTTGTAAAAATCAACATAATAATTTATATGCTTTATTTATTTTACTACCAATAGTACCAAAAGAGTAAATTGCATAAGAATCGAGGAATAGAAGACTGCTTTGGAGTTTGAGTCTGCTATCAGAATTACTTGACTTACTGCTGACACCACTAAACCTATTACTCTCTTATATCACTAGTGTCTACATTCATCAATTGACAAACGCTGAGTATAAAACACAATGGTGCTAGTAAAATAATAATCGTAAATATTATAATATTCAATAGTAACAATTTAATGTAATCATAATATTTCAGCATTTTACTGTTTCATCAATAAATATTAAATACGATGAAAAATGCCTTTGAGAATGCAATTTATGAATTGCACTCTCCCTCTGTTTTTCCTTTGCCATTATCATTTCATTATTCCATTTAACTATGTACATTTCTATACTGGGTCTTTCATTTCATTTCATTTATATGGTTCAACAAACAGGAACCCATTTCACATTCTTTCCTTTCCATTCAATTTCATGTGCAAATTCATTAAATAGCCCAACATATTTTCATTAAACATTTTCTCACTTTTGCTCATTTTCCTCATTCCTTATTCCTCCATGATATGTCATGTTATGTTTAATGCGATGATACATTTATGATTATGCATAACAATTATATGAAATATATTATATAAGTATTCATTTAATATCATTATATTAATTTATTAATGTTGTTCATTTATTGATCAATTAATGATTTAGGAACACTAGCACAAACCTGTGATCGTTTTCCCCTTGTCTAGATTATTTGGTGGTACACATTGATTATCCTCCGAACCACCTAAAAACATAATACAATTGTTCACATTTAATTAAAAGATTGAATACCATTTTTAATTATCTATAATTCATGCTTTTACAATCACATTACATTGTATAACACTAATTCACATCTATTAAGTCAATTCATATTCTAAAACACCACATTAATTAAGGAAATTATAATATCATTTAAAAAATGAAATAACTGTTCTTATTAGCTATATTAGCTATCGTATTACATGAGCCAAAATATAAATATATGATATTAAAATAATGAAATTCTTAAATTAATGAAATCTAGATTTAATAAGTTTTCAAATGATATATTATTCATAAAAGAATCCATTCAATTAAATAAATAAATAATACATATGTTAATTTAAATTTTACATAAACTAATTTTTAATACTTTAAAACTAATTTATTATTTTTCTTCATTATTAATAACAATCTCCTCAACTTAATACTAAAATAAAATAAACTCAAAAGGCTTCTTAATATTATATTATATTTATATTAAATTATTTATTAAAATGATCAATTAAAGTAGTAAATTTAAAAATTCATTTAAAATATTTTCTTTCAAATTCTTAAGACAAAATCTCTTTTAATTCCTCTTCTTCTAAACCATTTAAATTTCAATTTTAAATAAGCTTAGTATCATAATAAAATAAGTTTAGTAAGTTTATATGCTTATAAAATTGCTTATTAAGATATCTAAAAACTACATATTACATTTATTATAAAATAAGTTTAATAAACTTTAGGTTAATATATAGTATACTCAAAATTTTAGTCATAAAGGTTTCCAAACTAAATATTGCCGCAAGTTTCATTCATTTCTTCTAAATAAATAAAATCAAGTATATGCATAAAACATTGTGCAATTCATTATTTAAACCTTCACTCAATTAATTGCCCCATACCTCATTCTAAATAGAATAAATTTTTAAAACCATAACATCATAGATTTAAGGAGTTGTTTAAAACAAATTAACTCATATTCAAAAATTTTATCATTAAGGTCCTTTATACCCAAATTACAGCAACTTCAACTAGCTTCTTGAACCATTAAAATGGTACTCTATATGCTCTACTTCCCCCCTTACTTGCTACAAACCCCAAGCTTAAACACATGCACACATATCTCTATCAAATTCATTTAGCAGTAATTTCCAATACAAAACAGAATAGAGCAAAACATAAGAAGTCCATTTAAACACATTTACACATCCTAAAATAGCACAACTTACCTTATAGATACATACCTAAAACATTTCATTTTACACAATACATATATGCCCTAAAACATATTCACTACTAAACACTAATCAATTAATAACTATAATATCAGAAGGAATAAAATAACTTCTAGTAGTATTTTTTTTAAAACACCAATATCTAAAGAAATTCACGCAACATCATGCAAAGTTTCAATATACCAACCGTAGCTCACTTTCACTTCCCAAGCAATTACACTAACTCAACACATGCACACATACTTCAATTCAGTTCCTTAAATAGTAATTTGTTCATCAGAAAAAAATAGAAGAGAAACAAATCATACAACATACATATTGAACTATTTTCCAACACCCAAATCATTCAACCTCAACTTTTTAAATTTTCATATATCATCTACCTCAACTTCAAAAATCACTCTATTTGCTGGTACGTTCAAGAAACTTCTCTGCCAAATCATACACTTAAATTAAACATATATAATATTAGTAATTGATATACTTTCTTGCTCACTTAATGTCACCATAAACACATCATACCCATTAAGTCATAAATTCACTCTCCATTTACAAAATAACTTACAATAACATAATAAGAAATAAAAATAACTATTCAGTGACAACACTTCCTTTCCTTAATGTTTACAAAATTGAGAGGATTCATACACACACTTATTTGATCACTAACTCACCTTCAGCACTTCACCAATCTTCAAAAATCTTTATTTTCTCCTTTTAACTAATCCTCTTAAGCTTGATCTAACATCAAAATGCACATGCATGAAAGATTGAGATAAGATTCAGTCTAGAAATCAAAGAATTAAGAAGTAGTATTATGGTAAAACTAAAAGAAAAAGAAGGAATTCAAATGTTGCTAGGACTTGGCACGGAGAAAGGAGAATTTTTGAATGAAGAAGAAAGAAAAAGAGGATAAGAAGATGAGTAATTGATGGTGAGAATTCAATCGAGATGGAAGAAAAACAGGAAGTGTACGGTGGAAGCTTGGAGATAAAAAAGGAGTGGAGGAAATTGATTTTTTTTCCAACTCTTTTAATTAAAAGAGATGAATTGCATAGCTTAGGATACACTCACTCACACACTAACACTTCTTATCCCTACACTAACTTATTTTAAAACATATAACATATATATATAATAATTTATACATATACAAAATACCTACAAAGGTATATACCCATATGCATATATTTATATACTCACTATACGTATATACATATGTTTAATACATTATATGTATATGCCATACACATTATATTAAATAATACAATTTATATACTTATATATATACAATAATATTTGTAACATATTGTATAAATAATACATATGTATATATTATACCCATTGTAAATCAATCTTACAATTCCACTAACATAATAAATCATAATACTATATAATAAAATATAATATAAAATAATAAAATATCACATAAGTTAATATAATAAAATAAAATATGATATAATAAAATAAAATATTTACATTAATACATCGTATATACACAATAAATATATTTTTATACAACTTTAAATTTATTCAAGGTTCCATATTTATCATATATATATATATATATATATATATATATATATATATATGTACATATATTATAATCATCACCTAAAACTAAGTACATATATACATATATATATTTATATTTAAATATTCTTTGAAAATCCATGTACGTAACACATATAAAAATAATATTGGCATATTTACTAATGTCCATGTAATTACTAAATCTCCATCTCAACATTATACCCATTTTATATTCATCACATTCCCTGTTCAATTAATTTTGCCAAATATTAACATATAAATATTAGAACTCATATCAATTAGCATGTCATTTAATTTCCATTCATAATATCAATCATACACATGTATATAAAACAATACACATCACATACATAATCAATTCAGTGTACTAAATATTAGGATGTGACATGCATTACCGGTTATATGTCTTGAGCATCCATTATCAAGATAACACTTATTAGAGCTCATTTTGGATCTTAAGCATATATATCAAGAAAACAAAGTCATCTCACTTTAGGGACCTTAATATATTTGGATCCTTAAAGGTTAGTAACAAAAGTGGCATTTAAGATATAACCTCAATGACTTTATCTAATAAAAAATTTATTATTTATATGACCTCATTCAAGTAGCATTTTTGAATCTTAAATTATATAAATAAGCATTATTTTTCCTTTTATTTTTACATACTATGAGGTGAACTTCTTTTACATGAGCAATTACACAAGTGTATTCTCATGCATAAGTTTATATTTATTGAAGACTTTAGTTTTTTCATATATAGATAAATAACATCTCTATGTGCATGCATTTTATGCATACGTTATAGTGAATGGTTGATTAATGCCTCAAATGCATGAATTATTTGATATGATGAATGTGAAATGAAATGTCTTATAGATTAAGAAAATCCATATGATATGAAATTTATAGAGAAAGAAATGAGAAGAAAGTGAAAAAAATAATTAAAGTAGTGAATATATACTAAAGCTAGGAATTTGGTATGTTATCATTGAATGCTTTGAATAAAGCTCTATGATGAAATTTATGTGTTAAGTGAAGTGTTAACATGTTTTGCATGACATTATATGATAAAGTATAGCTTAAAATATGTAAATATAAGTTAAAGTAAAGTTATAAGCAATGGTATGTAAAATTTGTAAGTTAGGATACAAATGGCATTTCGTGAAAAGTTGATGGTAATATTGGAAACTATATTATATATGGTTTATATCCATAAAATTATGATGAATGGTAAGTGTATTTTTATAGAAGCATGACTTATATGATGGTAAAATGATAATTAAAGAAGAAGGAAACAAATTGGTTAAGTAATTAGCCATAGCTTGATAAATGTCACCTTATGAATGGTCCTTCCTGTACCTAAGTCAACAATTGAATCATAATGATTGAAGGAGATGCATAAAACATTTTATTCATGCTTTTTCCTTCCAACATACTACAACTTTCTCTTCTCCTTCTTCCTTACATCTTAATTTAGAGAAAAAACCATCTTTCAAGGTAGAATTTCATGGAAAATTCAATTTTTATGTTGTTTCTATGTTCTATACATTTTCTACATGTCTTTTTCCTTTTATATGTACCTTGTATGTTGCATCCACTCTTAACATCTAGAACACACTTATAAAGGTATTATTATTATGGGTGATACTTGTAAGTGTATCAAGTCTAAGAAGAATTTAATCATTCATATCCATGATTGGACTTTAAATTATGATTAATTGATGTTTTTGAAAAATTTTAGAAGTGATTTTAAGGTGTTTTGGTAATAGGATTAGGTTAGAAAGTTTTGGGAACCATTAGGGTGTGTTTTGGGTGTTGAAAAATGGTGAAAATAGGTGTTTTAAAGGGAAGATGAGTCTTACATGACTCATGTAAGCTTTTACATGAATTATGTAGATTGCATATGATTGAGACAAGTTTATTTAGTAAGGATCGAGTTCTACACAACTTGTATGGAGTTTTACATGACTCGTGTAGACTCTTAAGGCTTATTTTGAGTTGATTTTAATAGGGAAACTTAGTGCATGACTTATGAAACTTATACATGACTTTGGAAAGCTTAAGAATGAATGAAACATGTTATTAAGTGTAGCTTTGTATGTTAAGCACTTGAATAAATGTGTATATGAGGTATAATGATGAAATTATATGGTAAAGTGATTAAGATGAATTGTGTAAATGCTTGAATAGTATACCTTGTCAAATGAATGATAGCTTGACTTGCATATTGTATCACCTTAATGAATAGACATTCTAAGCTCCTAAAACCATATATAAAAATAGAATTCAATGATGTACAAATACACTTAATGCATGGTATTATGATACAAGGACTTAAGTTGACCAAAAGAGGCCTGTGTGATCCCTAATTATGAAGTGTGAAATATTGTAAGATAGAATTGTGCTTATATACCTATAATTAATGAAAGTTTAATAGTGGTTACTTCTCATGTATGATTATGGATTCTTAAAGATGATAAGTCTAGTACAATACATGAATAACTTTACTAAATGAATGTAAAATGGAAATGCTACAGGTTTAACTTATGAAGTTCATATTTCTCCATTAAGTATCGATAAGGGTAAAGTGTTAGTATGTTTATGCTATTCACTTCATGACCTCATATAAGGTCTTAAATAGTGATTTCTAACTCATACGCTCATAATATTAACATAATGAGTTTATATCATGAATGTTATCATATGATCATCATTGCATATGATCATTAAAGCATCATTTATGCATTATGTAATGAATAATTTATACATACAAGCATATTCATGACATATCATAAAGATGATATAAGAGGAAAATAAAGTGATATACAAAGTAGCGTTCATTGATAGTGTATTGGGTCATATAGTCATTATCAATTCCCTCAATAGAATCATATAGTTATTATGCCCTTTTACAAGAGATGCATATCGATACATGTAGGAATGATAATGGGCTCACTAAACCATAAAAATATAATGCCCTCCTATAGGAGATGACTACCAATACATATAGGACCAAGTAGGGATTATGCACAATCATACAGAAAAGAAATAAAATGTTACAAGAAAATCAAAGGGATAATGCTAAGCATGAATGCATTCTCATATACATACATTATCATTCATATATCATGAAAGTATAGTGGATGAATTGATGAATGCACTACAGTTGTGCTTATATTGAAATGTACACAGAGTAATAATGTATAATACAATATTTAATACAAAGAGAAGTTACAATGGAATCTTTTATGGTATTTATTCCTATATTTACATAATATATTATATGTGTTGCTTATAACAGCTAACAAGTGATGCAAAATGATATGATATGAAATAGTTATACTACTAAATATTGGGTTGTAGTGATTTGACTTTAATATGATATTTATGATACGTGCTTATGTCATTTACTCATTTTATAGCACCATTAAGTTTTATAGTCAATGTTTATCATTTGATGAATGCAGGACCAGGATCTTCTAGCGAGAGTTTAAGCTTATCGATCTATAGCTAGAAGAGGTTGTGATTTTAAAGAATCACAATCTTGAAGTAGTTTGGGAATAATGTAACATACTCCAGGGTGTCCTTGTATATACAACTTATTATATTAACCTTAGCAGTAGTAATACTTATGTTATGTACATTTATTATGTGTATTATCATTACAACTTTTTGTTATGTGTATTGTTATATGTAATAGTTATGAGAGGTACTTACCTGATTTTTAACAACTTCATCTTTTAATGCCATGAAGCATGTATTATCGTTGTTCTCATTTTTGAATTCCTCCTCATTATAGTAATTATCATCATTCCATGTGCCTTGGAATTTCTTCTTCAATGGTTTAAAAGGCTTTTTACATCTCAGATATTTGTTCCTCATATGATTAGGTTTGTTGCATTTAAAGCATGTGATAAAATTCTTCTTGAAGTTATCCTTCTTACTTTGATCTCTTCTTGCTTCAAAGGGTTTCTTTGATTCTCTTTCAAATTTCTTATTCTTTAAGATAAAATTCTTTACCCTTTTGGTAAGTAAAGCAACCCCATTATCAACATCTTCCTCACTTGATGATTTTTTCTCTTTAATTTTTTTTATAGCCTTAAAAACAATTCCTCTTCACTTATCTTTCTCTACCCTTAGCTTGAAAGTGATCTCATGAGTGAGAAGCTCTCCTTGAAGCACATTAATTAATAAAGTTGATAAGTTATTGGCTTCTTTAATTGAAGTCACTTTAGCTTCCTAATCTTTCTTTAGTAAAACTCTCAAGATATTGTTATTTATGTCCCCTCTAGGGGATAGCCTATTCCAAGCTTCATAAGAACATTAGTGATCACCATGTTAATTATACATCTTTAATTGGTCTTCATAGTGAATAACTCATATTAATGAGTTAACAATTGCATCTTCTTCATTCTAAGTTGGTTGGTTCCTTCATGGTATATCTTGAGTACATCCCATACTTAGTCATCATACAATGGGATACTCTACCATATTCTTCTTTAATTATTGCATAATAAAGCATGTTCATGGTCTTCTTATTTCTAACATTAGCTTTGGATTCTTCTCTTATCCAAGTACTTTTAACTTTCAAAGTGGTGACTCCTTCAATAGTAATAGTTAGAGGAATGCAATCGATCTTGATCAAATCTCATAAATCAATACCATCACTTTCAAAGAATAGCTCCATCCTATTCTTCCAATAACAACATTGGTTCCATAAAAATATGGGGGTCTTATGTATGATTGACTTTCTAAGGTTTATGTTGCTATTATGATTGACTTTCTAAGGTTTATGTTGCTATTGATTTTAATCTCCAAGAAGATCAATTCTTATTAGATGAAGAGCACAAGCTCTCATACTAATTGTATCACACCCCAACCCGGTGTAACTTGCTCCTGTAGCATAATTGATAACCTCCTAATAACGGAAATCATTAATTACACTACAAGGGATGCATTAAATTTTTTTTATAAAATTTATTATTCATTAAGCACTATTCATTAGGTCCGTGGTGAAATTTAATGTGTCATTTGCTTATTGTTAATATACATCATTACCATATTCATATTGATCAGTTATAGCAATATTACATAACTATACATTATAAATATACCATAATAAGTAATACTCTCAAATGAGAAATGAAATTTGCTACATAATGAGAAACATCTCAGAGTACGTTATTAAAGTCCAGATTGAATCTAGGATAGAGCTTTACAAAAGACCTAACCTTAGCTAACTGTAGATCAGCTACTCTTGTTACTCTTTGATTGAACTAGGTTATGCGTTCATCAAATGACAAACGCTGAGTATAAAACTCAGTGGTACTATAACAACATGTACGTGACATTTCAATATTCAACAATAATATAACAATATCAACTTTCATATAATATTCATAAAATAATGTATCATCATCATATAACGTCAATTGACATCTTACTATAACAATGTTGAATATTTGACATTAATAGTATAAGAATAAATACCATATGCAATCCTTTGTAACTTTTCCTCTATCCATTGTCATATAAGAGAATTATCATATAAATATATATATATGATGTGTATAAATATGTGTATCATACATCCATCATCATCAATCCTTATATTTTCACCTTATGTGGATGATAATGTATGCTTTTGAGAATGCAATCATGTTTTGCACTCTCCCTCAACTCTTTGTAATCTTTTATCGCATTCTGAAATATTATGTACAAATCCTTTTCATATTGGGTCCCTCTAGGTACCTGTGGTCAACTTCCAAAGGAGGCTAAATATTATATAACTGTAGGGTTCTATGAACCTCATCTCCCTTATGAGAGCCATTGTATCTATATGATTCCTTTGAGTGAATCCATTAATTATATGGCCCAGTATGTTTCATTTTCTGTAACATCTCTTTTCTTCTCTTATCCACCTTGTAACTTCTTTGCAATGTCATGAATATATCTTTGTGTATGAATGAATCATGCCATGATGTATAAATGATGCTTTAATGCTCGTATGCAATAATGATCATATAATACCATACACAATATCAACTCATTACTTTGCTATCACAAGCAATTAATGGAGAAAACATCATTTTAATACCTTTAATAGGTCAAGAAGTGAAAAGTACAAACCTGCAATGGACTTCCCCTTATCTAAACCCCTTGGTGATACTTGTAAATCTTCCTTTACACCATCTATAACATTACAAAGTATCCATACTCAATAAAAGAAAAAATTTATACAAAGATTCACAACACATTGCTTTCTTTCCAATCACCTTACAGGTAAAGGATTCTTAAGATTGTTCAACAAATACCCTAAATAATGTATATATACTTATATATAATTTAAGGATAAAATTAGTAACATAAAAATATTTCAATGTAAACCAAGTTATAGGTAGAATTATATCCCTTTTTAATACAAAACATTTTACCTTCTAAGAACTTTGCTCATTATACAAGACTTTTTCTTAAGTAAATAATTTCTAAATTAAATAATTCTTAAATTATTGGAAACTGGACTTAAAGAGCTTTCCAATGATATATTACATGCCTCAAAACTCATTCGATAAGGCCTCCAAATATTGTTGACAAAATCACTCAAAACCAGCCTTTACAGTCTACATGAGTCATATATAGCTTTGCACGAGTTGTGTAGAACTTAGCCCTTACCAAACTATACATGTTTAGGATGCCCATGAGCTACATAAGTTGTGGAGAGCTTTACATGACTTATGTAAGACTCATCCTTCTCCAAAAACACCTGTTTTTTTATCATTTTTTAACCAAAAACACCCGCAAATGGTTCCTTAAGCTTCCTAACCTATTCCCATGACCAAAACACTTTAAAAACACTCCCAAAAATTACTATAAACATCAATTAAACATAATTTAAAGTTCAATCATTCATCAAATACAATTCATCATAGATTTTACTTCATTCAAATCTATCCAAGAATAAGCAACTTTACAATGATTCTCATATTCATGGACATGCAAGAATTCATTCTTCCATTAATCGTTAAGCATAACAAACCATCTAAACACCTTTCAAACATCATTTACAACCCTCAATCATCAACTAAAATGGCTAATACAAGTGATGTAAGTTAGGGTTTACATAATCTTCACATATTAAAATACATCAAAATTGAAGCAAATTCAAGCTATAAATACCCTTAATCTTAAGTAAGGATCTATTAAACTAAACCTTTATTACATTTAGAATCATTATAATACTTTTTAAGAGAGTAAAAATTTATATCTATGAATTACATATAATCATATAGCCCAATAGTATGATCGAACAAGCCTTTAAAACAAAACACCTAAAAACCAGAATTTCAAATAGTAGTATAGTATTTGCTCATGTGAACTAGATGATATGACCATATGAAAGCTACTGCTTCTTAAAAGTAAATCAAAAGGCATATCACATAATGTGGCATATGGTGGTATGACCGTACTAACATATGACATGCTCATACCACAAGATGCTAAATAGAGACTACATGAAATTTATATTTTATTTCAAATATATATGACTATGATTTTTATATGTAAAAACTATATAAATAAATTAAGACAATAATTTCTCATTATAAACATAATTTTTTAAAAAAAGTATATGACTAATGTAAAATATAATGACTAAAATAAAATAGATGTTGAAAAATTAGAATAAAAATTATTTTTATATCAATTGGATTAAATAAATTATCATTTAATTATATTTAATAACTAAATAGAATAATTGAAAAATTCATAAAATAATATTTCAAAAAGTATAAATAAAAAAATATGAATTTGAATATTTATTATCAATTATGCATCTATAACTTACTATTAGATTATGTTTACTTTAAAGATATTTAACTATTATAATCATGAAAAATAATAATATAAAAAGATATAAATTTTAACAATCTAATTGATATAATTTAGAATAATTTGATTGCTATAAGTAATATGAAAAGAGATAAATTTTAAGAAATCAAATAAGAATCATTAAAAATTTTTAATTTTTAATTTTAATATTTAATTTATTTTGATAATATATTTCATATGAGTTATATATATTTTTCTACCAACATTATATTTAAAATAAAAGAAATGTTTGACTCCATTTTATTTATACTAGAGTTGCATCATGTGTATTGCAACTGAGTATTAATTATTTGATTCATGTTTATATTATTTTATATAATCATTTTTTTAATTTTAATTCTAATACAATATTATTACTATTATGATATATACCATGTAAAATTTTATTGTAATACATAATTTTAATTTTACTAAATTTCTATTGTAATACATAATTTTAATTCTATTATTATACACATTTAAAATTAGATTATAAGTGTCACATCCTCATTTTTGGCATACACTATGATTTTATACGTATGATATACGATGCTTTATATGTGATTAATTTTGAATGATGACGTGAAAATTATATGATATGTGAATATTATGCGATATAAATGATGTTCTATGGGATATATGATTTTATGATGAAGTGATGAAATTTTTACGAGACCATTGAAAAATGGTCGATCGTATTATACGATACGATAATTAATATACGTATCATCGAAATAATGATTTAGCGACTTTGAAGTCGATAATAATTCAACGGATATATCGTCGATAATAATTGATGAGAATAAAATACTGAGTACGCTTAAAGTATCTAAGCATCATTAATCAGGATATTTAAAGGGTCGTATAATTAATCGATCGTGTAATCGATCGTATTAAATAAAATATGAAAATTATTTCATACGTATATGAAATATACATATATGCATATGAGAATTAATATGAATTATAAATACTTTTAGAATGAACATAAATTCATAATATCGTATTATTTATGACTCGTGTAAATAAATTACACGAATGGAATATATACAAATATACGAGTGTATATACGATATGAAATAAATAAATGCATACAAATGCATAATTGAATTATGAATTATTAATAATATACATAATTTATAATTATGTATAATTATGGATTATATAATAAATACATACGTATAAATTGTATACGTATAATATGAATAAAAATACAAATTTGTATTTAATGGAAATATTTAATTAGTATAATTTAT
>CANYBF010297937.1:0-11822 GCA_948192965.1 Dalechampia spathulata
ACTATCAAACTGTCGCTTCAAATCTCTAAACTGTTTTCTCTGTGTTTTGATGCAAAGATCATCTTTTGGTTTGTTGTTTTAAAATAAAAATTTTAAATTTCTTCCGCTGCTTATTAACTACGCAAACCAACAAAAGCATTATGTTCAGAGATAAGAACATTATTGATAACCACATCGAAGGCATGTTGGTCCTCGCAACGCACCAAGTTATACACTCTGGTGGGAGTCCCAACAACCTGGTTCATGGATCCTTGACTAATGCTATATCCTCCTCCATCTCAGCCTCTACCTCTGCCTCTACCTCTCTCTGAACTCTAAGAACCCGTAGCACTAGATCTTGGGTGTTGTTGTTGATGAGCCTCTCCTTAAGAAATAGTATGCACTGGCCCACCATATTGCTCTGGACACTCCCTGGCATAGTGACCAACACCTCCACATGTATAACATGAGTTATTGCCTATTCGGTAAGCTCCATAATGAGTTTGACCATAAGTAGGATACAAACTTGGTCTTAGACCCGTGCTACCACTGGAGGACATAGATCTCCCACTCTGCTCACGTTGGGGTTGCACTAGTCTCATATCTGCCAGCCTAGGGGGAAATGAACTCTTGAATTTACCCCTCTTTGAAAAGCTTGAGCATTATCCTCTTGCATCATATGCTCTTGGTCTAACGCATTAGTCATCAGGGCAGAGAAATCCTCATACTGAAAACCCTGGACCAATGCCATAATCCGAGGAGTCAGGCCTTGCTTGAACCTCTTACATCTCTCCCGACCAGTCATTAGAATATGAGTTACGTAATAAGCCAACTGAGTAAATTCCTTCTCATAGTCGGCCACAGATAAATCTCCTTACCTCAAACTTAGGAACTCCTGCAACTTCTGATCGATGTAGGCCGATGGTACATACTTCCGATGGAACTCTCTTTGAAGGTCATCCCAAGTCAACACTGGGGATCAGCTATGCTCTGTGGAATGGTCTTCCACCACTCATATTCATCTTCTTATAATAGTGAGATGGCATACTCAAACTTTGCCATCTCCGAGCACTTAAGCTGATGCAACACCCTCTACATCTGCTCCAACCACATCTCAGCCACATAAGGATCGATGGTCCTAACAAAATCAGTGGCTCCACATAATCTCAGCTTAGTGAGTTCTAACTTGTACTCCTCCCTCCGCTCCACTAGAGGCAGGGTCAGAACTGGAAAGAACGCCTGACTCTACGTTTCAAGGTAACATAAGAACTGGGCAAACTGAGTTGCCATCGGATCGAGAGTGGAAGCTTCAGCCTGATGATCATGAGGCACCCTGTCATTGGCCTCCCTGGTCCTTCCTACCTTGGCTGCCTACTCATATGATCTCCCATCCCTGAGGAACTCTCTTGGGGATTAAAATTACCCCCACCTTCCTCACCAACATTAATCACTCTATCAGACATCAAACCTAATCTTAAACATATAAACAATGGTCCTATGGTTAGCAGTGGTAAGGATAAGCAACACTCCTCTAATGTAGCTTATAAATCATAGGCAGTAATCTTAAGAATCAGAACAAGAATGCATTGATGTAAACCATAGCTCTGATACCACTAAAACATGTCAAAGCCAGCCCATACCTGAAGTAACATGCTCTCGTAGTATACACAACGACCTCTCATCACCATCAGAAATACAAATGTCTACTACCAATATGATTAGTATAAGCTACAACTATAAGCTAAAAGAAAAGAAGCATGGTCAGTTGTCCCAAAACCATATCAAGAATAGGATTGCTGCCGAATCCAACTCTCTGCTGATGCTAACAATCACTTCTCGGGCCCCTCGACTGAAGGCTCAGAACCTACATCCATTAATTGATAAATGCTGAGTATAAACTCAGTGGTGCTAATTAACACTCAAGCACATAACACATAACTAGCATACAATCATACCATAAGTCAAGCAATCACACACAATTTCTCATACAATGTCATGCTTTGCACCCTTTACCCTCTTTCTTTTCTTTCCTTACACTGCCCCTTTTCTTTCCTTCGTTCATTATGCATAATTTTCTACCATGTTGGGTCCCTATATGTACCGGTACTCATCTTCTGAATGGGGGCATTTACTTTACGGTTCTATGAACCCCTTTTCCTTTTAACAGTATGTCTTGAGACTCATCTCCCGTAGGAAGATAGTATAATATATACTATTCCATTATGGAACCCTTTAATATATGACCCAGCATGCTTTTTTCCTATTGAAATCCCTACAATTGCTGGCAACACGTGCAGTTTATAGTGGTTCGGCTAACTCTTGCCTGCATCCACTTTCTCCTAAGTCTATACTTAGGGTTCCACTAAAAACTCAATCAATTACAACAAAGGATTCACAAATGAATCCAATCCCCAGTGTTTTCAAGGCTTACACTCTAACCTTTACAATATCAATCCTCACACACAACTCAAGTACATAATAATCCCCAATGGATTAATCTTACACCAAACCCAAAAAGATTACAATAATACACAAAGAGCAAATGTAGAAATAAGCTCAAAACTTACTTGTAAAAGGTGAGAATAGCTCAAGAACAATTGCTCTGCAAGTATATTTTCGTTAGCCAAGAAAGTATGAAAGTTGTATATATGTAACTAGCTATTTTACAGACTTTAAAACCTAATTTCTGAGACGCGTATGGCCGTACAGTATTTGTACGCCCGTACGGATTCAAAACTAACCGTTGGAAAATGGGAGGGAACTGTGGTACGGCCGTACCATCACTTGGTACGCCCGTACCAACCCAGTTTCCTGACAAACAAATTTTCCTGCGAGTTCGTGTACAGCCGTACCACTCATTGCTACGCCCGTACCAAAGCAGGTTTACTGACAAACTAAATTCCTGCGAGTTGACGTACGGCCATACCACTCATTGGTACGCCCGTTCCAAAACTAATGAAACAATACACACTTGGTACGCCTAGCTGTCTGGTCGTACCATTCACATATAATAGTTGGTACGCCCGTACCATGAGTGGTACGCCCGTACCAAACACAAAAACACTGAAAACTTCAATAATTTTCATAAAACATTATTTGTTAACATCAAAACTAAAATCAAGGACCCCCAAGGTCCAACATCTTCGTTGGGTTATCTGCATATTTACTGTTGTGGTTGGATTGTTATTATTTTCATTTTGATCTTATTTTTCTTGCTAGGCATTTTATTTTCATAAGAACAGCCATTAGTTTTGCTATAAGGAAATTTTCATATGAAAATACCATGATCCCATGTGCATCATCCATCCATAAGGTAATTTTGCCATCCTTTTTATCTATATAAAATAAGCGAATACAAATCTAAGAATGATGCAAACAAATAAATTATTAAAAATGTTAATTAATAATTACCTCTTACTTTGATCAAACAATAATTTATAAATATGCATATTGGTTTAATGATGAAATTTATTTATTATTGATAAAATTAAATCTTCTCTAGATTTATTTAGCCAATATAGGACTCTAATTATGGTATTTTGATCAATATGATGTATCTAAAATTATTTATCTTAATGTAAGTGTTTGTTAATTTGAAATGTGGATAGTTATTATTTGTAGACAAACAAACTAATGTGTATATGTTTGGGCATGATGTCATCATAAGTTGCAACCAACACTTATCTTCTATTTGTTTTAGTTATTTGCTATAGATTTCACAAGTATATAATTAATACAATTAATATATTGATTCACTATATTATTACAATTTTATCATTTTCATCATAATTTTTATTGCCATACATAGAGTTTTGATAAAATATCATATAATGATGGCTTTTATCCATCATAATTTAAAATTTTTTTATAGTGTTAAGAGATCTGATACCAAATATGACATTTGTATTGGATGTTACCTACATAAGCTAACCCTTAAACCTTACTAATAATTTATTTATATATCAAATATAAAGGTAATATACAAGCATCAATAGTTTCAAAATCCCAATTTGAAGAGCATAATGAGCTCATCATACTACATAAGCGTCATATACGAGAAAGACATAATAAGATCATAATGAGACATGATAATTGAATAGAATATAACTACTTCTCTTATCAATTAATAGAATTAATACATAAATATGACCATCTTACTTTATATGTAAATGGGGGAATATCCTATATAAAAAATAAGCTTAACAAGTACTTGCCATAATGGCTAGTTCCCAGACATCACCACGTTAATTAGTCACCCGGTTCTTAAAGAGCATTAGAAGCATTCTCATAAGATACAGGAGTAGGTATCATAATGTTCCATCCATCATACCCCTTAAAATACATAAATAAAATTAAACATGAAAAGACTATTTTACCTTTAAGGCCTTTAAAAATCTATCCCCTTGATATAAACCCCACTTAGATAATTTCACATACAAAGAGAAGATGTATAACACTAGACTAGTTATTTAATTATGCAAAGTTTTCTCATGTATATGTATATATCTCTTTTGGTCAATTTAGTTTTATTCCAATTTTCCACTCTAAAAACTGAACTAATTTGAATTACCATTTTTTCCTATTTGAAAAACTAAAATTGAACCAAAAATTATAAAATCAAATCAAAATGATTAAATCAATTTATTTCGGTTGATTTTTTCTATTTTAACCATTTTTAACTTACCTTTATCTGCTTAATTAAATCAAATCAATAACAAAATAAAATTAAGCATAAATCTTAAAAAGTTATAAAGAATTCTAAATATTCATTAAAGCTATTTAGAAATTTATACATTAATACATAAAACCTTATTTGAATTCAACCTTTTGGTTTATTTTCAAAATATTAAAAAATCATATAATAAAGTGATAAAGTCAATTATACACTTTAAGATCATGTATCAATAAATAAAAATCATAAGATCAAGTTAAATAAATCCATGAATCATATTAACTTTAATATTTTATATCCCTTAAAGAAATTTAGCTGGGCATGTTAAATAAAATAAACAAAGAAGAATTCAACATAAAATTATAATTATAGAGATAAAAGAGTTTCTTCTAAAAGGAGATGGTGGAAGTAAAGTTGAACTTAATGAAGTTCAACCACAATATGGAACAAATCAACTAGTTGATCCTACTAATGCTTTACATGATGATGTAGAAATAGTTTATATAGAAACATAAGCTTTCAAACATTCAATAGGAGTAAGGTTTATACTTAAGAGGCATGGGTTCCTTGTTCATAAAAACAAGGAAATCTTATTAGTTAAGAATGATAAGCCTTTAGACTGTGAGGAAGTTTTAAAAAGTTTAGAATGTGACTTATGATTAAAGGTCATGTAGCCTGAAATGAATTCTATATATGAAAACCAAGTTTGGACTTTAGTTAATCCAATTGAGGGGATAAACTCATTGGGTGCAATTGGGTATTTAAAAAGAAGATAGCTATGAATGGTAAAATAGTTATATATAAACCTTGCTTAATAATAAAGGGTTATTATTAGAAGCAAGGAATTGATTATGACGAGACCTTTTCTCTTGTAGCTATACTTAAATCCATTAGAATTTTACTTGCGATTGCTGCTCATTATAATTATGAGATATGATAAATGGATATGAAGATAGTTTTTCTTAATAAAAATTTGATTAAGGAGGCATATATGATACAACCTGATAGTTTTATATCCATTGATAATAATAAAGTATGCAAGCTTCAAAGATCCATTTATGGATTGAAGCAAGCATTCAAAAGTTGGAACATTCATTTTGATGAAGTATTTAAGGAATTTGGTTTCATATAAAATGTTGATGAACCTTGTGTTTATAAGAAGGTCAATGGGAGTGTAATTGATTTCCTTTTGTTGTATGTAAATGATATACTACTTATAGACAATGATGTATCTTTTCTATAGAATATTAAGTTTTTATTATCTATATTCAAAAAAAAGTTTGTTTGTCTAAACAATTATCCATGAAAAGACCTAGAAGAAGCTACTTATATCTTAGGTATAACAATTTATAGGGATAAATCAAGAAAGCTAATTGGTCTTTTATAGTCTACATACATAAATAAACTACTAAAAATATTTAGCATGGATCTTTCAAAGAAGGGTTATATTCTTATAGTTCATGAAAAATATCTTTATAATGTGTCTAAAGATACGAGGAGAAGGATCATATAACTTAGATTATGTATGCATTTGTGATTAGATCTATTATGTGTATTATATTATGTACAAGACTTGATGTTTCATTATCTTTGAGTGTTACAGGTAGATTCCAATCCAATTATAGAGAGGAATATTGGACAACTATTAAGAACATCCTAGAGTACTTAAGAAGGACTAAAAATATGTTCTTAATATATAAAGAAGGTGATTTATAGATAACTAGGTATATTGATACTTGCTTTTAATCATATAAGGATGACTGTAAATCATAATCAAGTTATGCATTTATGATGTCTGGTAGAGTTACTGTTTGGAAGATTTTCAAATAAAAAACTATAATAAATTCAACTACAAAGGTAGGGTACATTACAACATCAATTACAACTAAGGAAGCAATTTGGATCAGAAATTTTATTCATGACTTTAGAGTAGTTTCTTATAATGTTGATCTTATCCTTTATTATATGATAATAATGGAGTTATAACATAAGCTAAGGAGCCTAGATCTCATCAAAAGTCTAAACAAGTGCTCAAGAGATACCATTTGATTAGAGAGATCAATAGTAGATAAGAAGTATAAGTTAATAGAGTTCCCATAAAGTAGAACATAGTAGACCCTCTCATTAAGGCATTGTATGTAATTTTGTATTGAATATTTTATCAATAAGATGCATTATTCAATATGTTATTATAATATTTCATTATACTTATTTTACTTAAAGTATTAAACTAAGTAATGAAGTATAAGATATTGAAACAGTATAAGGAAAATTCATAAAAAGTTTTATGAGATGAGATTCTTATTGTATACAAATATTTAATATCTAAATTATTCATGATCATGGTATTAATGAGATGAGACATTATTAATACAAATAGATCATCACATATTATACTTCCTTTAGGGGGTGATTCCCATTCACTATAATATAAAATGTCTAAAGTAAACATGTGGATGAGTAGTATAATACTGGTTCATTAGAGATCTTGCTAGTGAGATATCATATGGATAACTAATCTTTATTTTTGAAGTGGATCTTGATCATATCAGTAGTGTAAGTATTCTTGGATTTGAGATATGAAAGTTATCTTAACTATGGATTATTATGCTTTAACTTCTGTACTTTATTCCTCCTTATAAGGCATTCATAGTTAAGAGATTGGGTATAATATGAAGTAGTTGAATGCCAGATTGGGTATAGTATGAGGCATTTATTCCTCCTTATAGGATTCACCATCCTAGATTAATTGTAGGGATTTTATTTCATTGATTCATGTAGTAATCTTTGATTCAAGAATCTCTTACCAAAGTAAAATGCCAAGTATTAAATGTAATTCATAAGCATATTTTAACAACAAAGATTATGATATGTGAAACATCAAGTTTATGGCATGATGTAACATATTTGATCATGGATTGAGTTGATCTATATTCAAACCTAAATGAGATAATGGATGATGAAAGGAGTTTATTACAATGATATTTAATATGGAAAGGTTATAGTCAAACTAATGACCTCTTAATATTTGAGTAATCATGATGTATGACTAGACATTACTTTTTGACTTACATATTATATTTTAAATAATATTTAATAATATTATAGTATATTGCCAATATGTCAAGAATCTAAAAGTTCATACATAAAAAGTTAAGGGATTAAAAAATAAAGAATGAATATTGATTCATTATAAGATATTATTTCATGGTTATAAGATAACTTAGATTTTTCATGTGAGATAGAAAATAAAAGAGCTTCAATTTGATACCAAAATCATGTTATTTTGATAAGTAAAACTCTAGATACATATGATTTAAGGTTGCATTTGTCATGCATATGATTATGCATCTACATATGTCAAATGAATTGCACATGCATGACTTAAAGTCTAAGAGGAGGGTTATATAATTTTCATATGATTTATTAGGGTTTTAGAGGTGGATGACACATCATATGCTAACTAAATTAAGTCATGCTTATGTATCATGATACATAAGCTAACATGCCAGCCTAGTTGCCATGTAAACCTCATGTCACATTATAATCTAATTTTAGTTTATAAAAACATATGTTTTTGCTTCTTCTCTTTAACTCATGTACTCTTTTAGAGAAAAGCAAAGAAAAATTTGAAGCTTTCAAGGAAGAAAAACCATTCAATTTTCAAGGAGAAAATTAATCTGACATCCATTCTTCTTCTATTCTTACACTTTTGTTTCTATTAATCTCTGAAATAATTACTTTTGTAATTTTATTACTAATTGACCATTTTACTTATATAAATAGTTTAAAGATTCTTTCTTTAGGGATTAGAAAGTTTACTACAACTTTTCTAATAAACAAGATCAAAGGAGATTAACATGATAATAAGTGTTACTTGATCGTTTATCATGTTTCTCTCTAATTGCTGCATTTTCATGATTTTGATTGCTAAATCCATTGAAAAATATATTATTACAAAAATTTCAATTTCTATCCATGTTGTGTAGTCACATTTTTAACCAACAGTATTACTTTTCATAACCATGTTTATAGTTATATATATTTCTTTGGCCTATAGTACATAAATAAACAAATTGACATTTAAAACCATTGATTGGGTTATAGATATGAAAGGTTGTAGATATGAAAGATTGGGTTATAGATATAAAATTTTTATTTATTTAAAATTCCATTATTGTAAATATCATTTAAAATTCTACTATAATATATAATCTAAATCATGATAAAATTTTACTATTGTGCATATCATTTTTATAAAAGGATTTTATCATAATAAAATTATTTTATTATATATATTATTTAAAATTTTATTGTAATATATAATTTTAATCATAACAAAATTATATGGTTATGTAAAAGGTTAAACTTATCTTTTTGTTTATCTTTATTCATATTAATTTGATTCATTTTTATAATAAAATTAATTAAATTTAATTACACATTTCTTTAAATAATGTTTATATTACATTTTAAAATATAAAATTGATTAATTATATTTTAATATAGAATTAAAAATATATAGTATTTCATAATTTAAATAAATTACAATTAAATATATATAATATAATATATAAATTATATTTTAATTTAAATATAATCAATAAGGATGCAATTAAAAATATATAAAAATACAACTAATTTATTATTAATTATATTTTATTTTTAATAAAATAAGTTTATGAAATTAAAAATTTGTAATTTTAAAAAGTCAGTTGAAAAATCCACGTGGCTTTTTGTTGGGGGGAGACTTGAAATATTGTAGTAATTGTTTGTACAAAATGCGGGTTGAGGGCAATTTCGTTGTTTGGTGCAAATAATTTTTTAAAATCTTAGTTTGGTGTCAAATGTAGAAAAATTCTGAATTTGGTGTGAATTTTGAGTTGGCCGCCGGTTTCACCAACGACCGTATGATGCGACGCCAGTAAGGAGAGAGGAAGATGATGTGGCAGTGGGACGGAGCACCAATAGCCAACTTTAACCTAGGGAATCTCACGGATGCTGACACGAACAGACGCTGACATAGACAAAGGTTGACAACCTGACTTGGACGCTACCAAGACCAGCGACCAACTTTCCAACCCACTTATTCCTTCTCCTTCTCCTTTCTCTCTTCTTACCTTCCCTTCCCTTCTTCCTCGTTCATTTTTCCTGCTCCTCAAATCAAAATCTGTTGGTTTTTCTTTCACAATTTAAACATCTTCTACATTAAGTTGAGTGAAGCAAAAGGAATCGAAGATTTATTGGTTCATATTAAGAAAAATAGTGATATTATGCCATTTGATAAATTTTATTGTTGGAAAAAAATTAATTTAAGATGAATTTGTTTAATTTAGATTAATGATTAAAAATATAGAATATTTTATATGTTAAGATTTAATTAATTTATACTGTATTATATATTATTAGGCTTTAATTAGTTATTTAATATAAACAATTATATGTAAGTATGTAATGTATTTATTAGGTTATTATATTATTTTTGTAATGTATGTAATTATTTATTAATTATGTATGATATATAAAATATGTGTAAGTTATTTATAATTTATTTATTGGTTATTTGGTATGTAGGGTTAAAAATATGTGATTTATTAATTATTATTTATGGTAATTTATTTGTTATATGTTATGGAAGAATATATTGAATTTATTATATTATTGTTGTCTATAATTAGATATATTCTAGTTAATATTTATTATATATGTGATTTAATTTGGAAAAATGACAGTTTATATATTTGTTATTTTTAATGTGATAAAATGGTTATTAATATGTCATGGTTATTTATATGTATATTAATGTATGTGTTTGTTAATTTAATTGTAAGTTAATTTTACATGATAATATGTCATTATTTTAAAATGTGTAATTTAGAATAAAGATAAGATTTGATAGCAAGAGATACATTGATTTGTATAAATTATAAGTATGGTTAAAATATAGAAACATAATTAATGGTTTCATTTATATATAATGAAATAAATAATTTGAAAAATAAAAAGATTAATTAATGTTAATGAATAATTTGAAATGTTTTTGTTTGAGAAATATGTAAATTATATTGAAAACATAAAATTAATTAATTGATTAGAATTTTGTGTAATTTGAGAAAATAATAATATATATATGTGTGTTGATAAGAATAATTATTATATTGAAGTAAAAATGAAGGGAAAAAGAAAATATTAATAAGTGAAATGATCTAAAAAGTTAAATTTGAATATATATTTAAAATGATAGGAAAGTATGAAAAGGAAATTTTTAAAACTTGTTGATAAATAAAATTTTTACAAGAAATATTTTTATGAGAGTAATATATATATTAAAAAATAAGGAAAAGATAAATAAATAAACATAAATATAATATATATATATATATATATATATAAATGAGGTGATATGTTTGGAAAAAGAATGTCATTTAGTTATAATAAAAAATTGGGATTAGGTTAAAATCATTAAAATGGTGAAAAAAATTAAATATATATAAGGATGAATGAAAAAAAAAATTTAAAAATGCAATAATTTGAATTATTAGAGAATGGAAAAATAATATAATTAGATTAATGAGGAAAATAATTAATTATTGTTAGTATCACAATACTATTATGTATGTGTAAGAAATAAAATATTAGGATAAACTTGTAATATTATATTCATAATGTAATTATAAATGAAAATGAAATAACATTTAAATTACATAATTGTAACAATTGGTAATGTGTAGTTATAATTAATAATTGATAGAAAGAATTATGAAATAAATATTGTAAATCTGTGAAGTGCTATACAGAAATCAAATCTTGTAAATATAATAAATAAAGTTATAATTATAATATTATTCATATAAATTATTTTTAATTTTTGTACGTGGCTTTATTTAAATTCTTAAACAAATTTTACCTTTTTACTCTATGAACTTCTTATAGAACTTTGATCATCAAAACTAAAACTAAAAGAGGGGTGTGATTCCCCATGTCGGAAATGCGACGTGCTAGTGGTGTGATAAATGTGCACAATGAAATCACGTGGAGTCGCCACCCGACTCATCTAGCTAACTCAATTGAGTAACTAAACAAGTCAGGAAAACCCGAGCCTTCCTGCTGAGGGAAAGCAGCCCGAATTTCTTCAGAGTTGGGTTCGGCATTTCGGTTTTACTTATCCTCC
>CANYBF010298078.1:0-24125 GCA_948192965.1 Dalechampia spathulata
CATGCTTGCCTGCCTAGGACAATTAATCCCAACTATAATGGTAAAATTGATTTTGGAAACTCATAGAATAGATCTCCACCACCCGAACCCAATCTCTGAAGGGTTTAACTAGCACTCATGCTATGGGTCGGTTGGACCAATCCGGAACCATCCGGTGGCTACCCCCTTGTGACTCTTTCGAGTCCGTATCATTCCCTAAAGGAACCCCTTAGGAAGACTGCGCTTTTAGTCCAAGTATGGTCCCCCATCCGTGACTTTCGTAAGCCTCGCTCTGGGCCCCGGCAGAAACCGGCGCTCACAGCCCCTCAGGAAGACTGTGCTTTTACTCCAAGTGCGGTCCTCGGTCTGTGAGCATCGCAAGCCTTGCTCTGGGCTCCAGCACAAACCGGCGCTCACACCAAGATCGATGACACCATCACGAGAGAGTAATATATTGGATGCTTCTTATTGTATGTATTAAGTTGTATGTTATTTAGTGATGCCCTAAATAGCATCCACATATCTATACTTTAGGTCTTATAGGATTTGACCATAGCTGAGAGTCTTGACAGGGGTAGTATCGATCTTGCTCAGTTGATATATGGTTTGGACCTCTACAGTAGGTATTATAAAGATAAGATCATTGGATGATGGCCAGTGATTGAGGTATGCTACCTTCTTTTAACCATATCATTCTATCATGTTTGATCATGTTGATCTTGTAGATTATTGCTTATGAGTTTAGGCTACTTCTTAAACTAGTAGTCCTAAGAGGGTTGTCTTTTGGCTTTCCTTATATGCTTGCATGGAGTGTCTAATGTAAGAGGACAGAGACATACTTAGATGCATTAAGGGAACACCTCAATAAACTTACCTGGGATCAGGTAAACAAGAATTTTGTTAGTACAAAATTAAATAGAACTGGTCTAAAATATACCTGAGTAGGCAGTTATTGATTTTAGTTGATATCTGTTAGATGAATTTAGATCCATCCTGATTCATGGTATAACATGCCCCTTCCTAGATATATCAAGACATCAGCACTTAAGGATGAGCGATATATGCTGATTGAGTGTCCAGAGCATCATCTCTTTTATCTAGGTGAGCACATCATTGACTTGCGTTAGGGGCCAGTAAGTCATATAGAGCCTACGGCACCACCTTGGATGATGTTCTAGTCATCATATTTTAATACTGACCTAGATATCATGATTGCATTAACTGGTATTCCTAGGAGTGATCTTATCACACCCAGCCCATACCTGGAGTAACATGCTCCCATAGTGTGAATAACAATCCCCTTTGAGGAAACCACCATTCACGCTACAAAGGATACGTCATCTGTATGGCCTAATATAGTTTGTATAGGTACACGTCCTTGTATTTAATGGTGAAAAGAGTCTTAGCATGGCATTCATTAATACTCCTACATACCCTGGACAATCATTCATGCATTTACTTAATATAGACTGGAAAACATCTCAATTATGATTCAATCATTACAATAGGGTTTGTACCGATTACATAATACCAGTTACATGTTCACCATAAAAAAAATAGTAATAACTACTGCCACTATGATTAATACAGGCTACCCTAACAAAATAGATTAGAGAATGCCCCAAGATCTAGTACCGCTTCGAGAATGGGATATCCTCTGCTAACACTGTCACTCCTTGGGTCACTCTCCTAAAGGTTCAGTACCTATATTCATCAAATGATAAATGCTAAGTATAAAACTCAGTGGTGCTAGTGAACATAAAAACACAGGTGCAGCATAGTAATTGTAGTCGCAAATAAGTCAATAGCATTACACATCATCCTATTAGAACATCCAGTTAATAAGCAATCAACAATCATCCTCTGTCAATGATACTATCACAGTACATCATTATCTCATACGAACATAAGGAATGCATAATGAGGCCATTGCCATTATCATCATATAAAATCCAAATGCCTTTATGCTATGCATTCTCCCTCGTTCCCTCTTCTTTTCCTATATATATGTGCATATTTCCTCTCCCTACTGGGTCCCTATAGGTACCGGTACTCATCTCTCGAAGGAGGGTATTTAACTTTATGGTTCAATGAACCCATTTCTTTTAAACTGTAGGTCTCAAGACTCATCTCCTATAGGGAGGGCATTTAGGTTTATGATTACCTGAGGGAATCCATCATCTGTATGATCTAATAGGTTTAGAGCATATAGCTCTATCATCATCTCTACCTTTCTCTTTCTTTCCTCTTTCTTTTTTCCCTTATACTTCTTTATGCATGACGTGCGTAGGCATGTACACATAGTGCTTCATATACATATATCAAGCTCATCAAGGCAACATACGTCATATACATTCATAGAAGCAGAACACATCATCCCTTCGAACCCCCTCATAGGTCCCATGATAAGAAAATCAGTAAATAATATGACTAGCACAAACCTGTAGTAAGACCACTTTTAATGTATGCCCGTAGTCTCGTAACTAAAGTTCACAACCTTCAACTTCTAGCTCTCACACTTTATGGGCACTTACGACTCTTATCCCTGTTATTTCTAAAGGTTTAGCGAAGAGAAGGATGAAGGAAAAGTAAAGAAAAGCTTGTTCTTATCTATTGAAAAGTCAAACTTAAGTCATGTACGGCCGTACCATATTTGGTATGCCCGTACGGAGCTAAAACTCCTGACAAGCATAATTTCCTACGAGGGATGGTACACCCATTCCCTATTTGGTATGCCCGTACCTCCACAATTCACCTGACAAACCCAATTTCCTGCGAGCACCCGTACGGCTGGATAACCCTTTGGTACACCTGTACGATCTGCAGGAACCTAATGCCACTCTTTCCCCATGCTTGGTACGTCCGTACGGTGATCCGTACGCCCATACAATTATCCACTCTCATCTCCCGATTACTCTAGCTCACTCCTAAGCTACCTAAACATAAACCAAACATCTAAATCATTCATTCCATCATGCATAAACCATTCATACATGCTCTATCATGTATATCAATGCAAAGCATGCTCAATACATAGCATCATCATCCATATTCATCAAGAAGCACAATATCCTTACACACAACCATTTATACCAAGCGATCATACCATCATATAATCATACACTACAATCATATACATATACCTCATATAACCACATTAATCAAACATATACACATGTAACAGTGCAAGACGACTAGGGTCCCTAATATGGATGTGACAACTCTCTCCCCCTAAAAGAAATTTCATCCCGAAATTCTAACATGAACTACTAGGGAAAAGGTAAGGATACTATTCCTTCATAACAAACTCTCTTTCCCAAGTAGCCTCTTATCCCATATGATGGTTCCATAGAACCTTGACCAATGGTATCTACTTATTCCTTAACCACTTCATCTCTCTAGCCAAAATCTGAATCGGCTTTTCACTATAAGACAGAGTCTGTTGTACCTTTATAGATTCAACCAAAATAATATGAGAAGGATATGATCTGTATCGCCTTAGCATTGAAACATGAAACACATTGTGTATGTGGTTCAAATCAGGTGGTAAGGCTAATCTGTAGGCTAATGGTCCAACCCTCTCTAAAATCTCATACAGCCTAATAAACCTAGGACTCAACTTACCCTTCTGACCAAATCGTAGGATTCTTTTCCATGGGGACACCTTTAAAAACACTTTATCTCCAACACTATACTCTATGTCTCACCTCTTCAGATCCACATATGGTTTATGTCTGTTGGATGCTGCTTTCAACCTGCTCTTAATCAACCGTATCTGTTCTTCAGCTTGCTGTACTAATTCAAGACCAATCAACCTTTGTTCACCAACCTTATCCCAATGCAAAGGCGTCCTACATCTTCTACCGTACAATGCTTCATACGGAGCCATCTATATACTAGCCTGGTAACTGTTGTTGTAAGCAAACTCAATCAAGGGCAAGTACCTATCCCAGTTACCTTCCCATTCCAAAACACATGCACGTAACATGTCTTCAAGAATCTATATCACTCTCTCTGTCTAGCCATTGGTCTGAGGGTGAAAAGCAGTACTAAATCAAACTTTTATACCCAAGGCTCTCTGAAAGTACCCTAAAACCATGATGTAAATTGTGGATCTCTGTCTGACACTATAGAGGATGGAATTTCGTGTAATCGGATAATCTCATCAATATACAATCTTGCTAACCTTTCCAAACTATAATCCATACGTACAGTTAAGAAGTGAGTTGTCTTCATCAACCTATCCACTATTACCCATACGGTGTCGTGCTTAGCTTGCATCATGGGTAATCCTATGATGAAGTCCATCATGATCCAATCCCATTTCCATTCCAGAATCGGTAACGGACTAAGTAAACCTGCTGGTACTTGATGTTCTACTTTAATTTATTGACAAACTAAACGTTTAGCCACATAGTTCGCTATATCGGTCTTCATACCCATCCACCAGTAGTACCATCTCAAATCTCGGTACATCTTCGTACTACCTAGATGATATGAATACAATGAACTGTGAGCTTCTTCTAGAATCTATTTCTTTAGCTTGTTATCTACTAGAATGTATAATCTTACCCCATATCTTAGGTTACCATCACTATCCATAGTAAAAAGTGCAGTCTTATCTGTCTGAATTTTCTGCAATTGCTTCTGATACTCTTCATAATTCACTGCGCTTCTCTGAATCTACTTTGTCGGTACCAGCTTCACTTGTAATTGTAACTGAGCCAACATGTAGTCAGCTTGCATCATCAGTGAGGCATTTAACTATCGCATTTCTCGAACTAGCATCAAAGGTGATTGTTTCAATCTAGCAAACATCTTGTGACTCAATGCATCTGCAACTGAATTAGCTTTCCTCGGATGATAGTCAATCACGCAGTCATAATCCTTAATCAGCTCAATCCAGCATCGTTGCCTCAAGTTTAATTCCTTCTATATGTCCAGATACTTCAGACTCTTATGATCTGTGTACATGTAGCATAATTTCCCGTATAGGTAGTGTCACCAAATCTTCAATGCAAAGATAATGGCTGCCAATTCTAAATCATGTGTAGGGTAGTTCTTCTCATGTGGCTTCAACTGTCTCGAAGCATAGGCAATCACTTTCCTATCTTGCATGAGAACACACCCTAATCCATTAAGTGAGGCATCACTGTATATTATAAACTCTTTCCTTGGCATAGGTAGAGTTAAAACTGGAGCTTGAGTCAAGTGTGCCTTCAACTAATTCAAACTCTTTTGGCATTCGTTTGTCCAATGGAAAGGAACATCCTTCCATAGAAGAATCATCAATTGCATCACAATCATAGAGAAGCCCTTCACAAACCATCTGTAATACCCAGCTAACCCCAGAAAACTATGAACCTCACTAACATTCCATGGAATCTACCAATTCAGTATGGCTTCTATTTTACTCGGGTCTACTCTGATCCCCTCGGCTGAAATAACATGTCCCAAAAATGCTACTTGTTTTAGCCAAAATTCGCACTTAGACAGCTTACCATATAATTGCTTTTCCCACAAACATTGCAACACCAATCTTAGATGCCTATCATACTCCTCCCAAGTCTTCGAATACACTAGGATATCATCAATAAATACCATAATAAACTGATCTAAATAATCCGTAAAAATCATGTTCATCAGTGCCATGAATGCTGCAGGTGCATTCGTTAACCCGAATGGCATTACTAAAAACTTGTAGTGCCCATAGCGAGTCCGAAAAGCTATTTTCGCTATGCTACCCTCTTTGACCCGAAGCTAATGATAACCCAATCTTAAGTCAATCTTAAAGAACACTGCAGCATCTTTCAATTGATTGAATAGGTCATCAATACATGGCAAAGGGTATCTGTTCTTGATCATCACCTTATTCAGTTGTCTGTAATTGATACACATCCTCATTGTGCCATCCTTCTTCTTCATAAATAGTACCGGTGCGCCCCAAGGTGAAACACTCGATCTAATGAAGCCCTTATCTAATAACTCTTGCAGCCGTATCTTCAACTCCTTTAATTCCAGTGGTGCCATTCGATACGGGGTTATAGACATCAGTTCCGTACCTAGTAGTACCTCTATCTCAAATTCCACTTCCCTTTCTAGTGGTAGCTCTGGCAATTCTTTGGGAAATACATCTAGGAAGTCACACACTATCAGAATCTCTACTAACTGTACCTCTCTCTATCTCACGTCTATTATATGTGCTAGTATTGCTTCACAACCCTGTACTAACAGTTTCTGCGCTGTCACAGTTGAAATCAACCTGGCAGTCACTGACTATACATTACCCCTGATCAATACTGTAGCACGCTCTGGATGCTGAAGAATCATTATCTTCTGCTGAAAATCCATCATAACCCCATGCTTTGCTAACCAATCCATGCCCAATATAACATCATACTCATGAAAAGGCATTTCTACTAAGTCAGCTAGGAAACATACATCCTGAATATGTAAAGGACACTGTCTATACACCCTGTCAACTATCACATCCCATCCTAGTGAACTAGACACCATTATCTCATAACCTAATCCCTCACATGGCATATCAAGCAATCGAGTAAATCCTGCATTAATATAAGAATGTGAAGAACCGGGATCAAACAAAACGAACGCATCATGATTGGAAATAAGAACATTACCAATCACCACATCAAAGGCATGCTAATCTTCCTGTTGCACCAAATTATATACTTTAGCAAGAGCCCTAATAGTCTGATTTACTGACCTCTGATTAGTGCCACGGCCTCCTCCATTGCAGCTTCTTCCTCTACCTCTCTCTGAACTCTGGGAACCTCCAAAACTAGATCTAGCCATTGAACCCTACTGAAAGGATCCCCCTTCAAAAATAGTATGTAGCGGTATATCATATCATGCGATACACTCTCTCGCACAATGACCAACTCTACCACATTGATAACATAGGTTTATACCCATCCGGCAAGTCCCATAATGTGCTCGACCACAAGTATGGCATAAACCTGATCCTGTACCTGAACTACCACTAAATCATGAAGATCTTCCACCCTGTGTACATCAAGGTGGCAGTGGTCTAACATCAACTGGTCGTGAGGGTAAGGAACCTCTGAACTTGCCCTTCTTCTGGTACCCCAAAGAAGAACTCGACCCTTTAAACGGTCTCCTCAATAACTTAGAACGAGTACCCTCCTCTTGCATTGTCCGCTCTTGGTTCAGTGCATTAGCCATTAGTGCTGAAAAATCTTCATAGTTAAAACCCTGAACCAATGCTCTAATCTAAAGATTCAAACCCTGTTCAAATCTCTTACATCTCTCTCATCCATAAGTCAGAATATTGGTTGCATAATAGGTTAACCGCATGAACTCCCTTTCATACTCCGCAACCAACATATCCCTCTGTCTCAAATTAAGGAATTCATGTAACTTCTGATCAGTATAAGCAATGGGCACATATTTTTGGTAAAACTCCCTCTGAAATTCATCCCATGTCAACATTGGAGGGTCTGCCATACTCTGCGGAATGGTCTTCCACCATTCATAGGCATCATCCTGTAACAGGGAGATGGTATACTCAAACTTCACTGTCTCATGACACTTCAACTAACATAGAACCCTTTGTGTCCGCTCTAACCACATCTCTTCCACATACGGATCCGTCGTCCCAATAAAATATGTGGCTCCATATGATCTCAACTTCTTAAAGTCCATCTTATACTCCTCTCTGGGTTCTAGCAGGGGTGGAGCTGGAGTAACAGGTAAAGCCTGACCCTGTGCCTATAAATACTGGACAAACTGGGCAAACTAAGTTGCCATAGGGTCTCCAGCCGAAGCATCTACCTGGTCAACCTGAGGTGCCCTCTCACTAGGCTCCCCTTGACCCTCCTGTCATAGCTGCTTCTCACCTCCGTCCCCTGTATCTGATATACTCTCTTAGGGATTAAAGTTACCCCCTCCTTCCTCACTGACTATAATAGCTCAGTTTGTCATTAAACCTAATCTATGACACATATAAACATAGGTCATAATGGTTATCATCTGGGAAACTCCTCATATGTAGCTTATTAATCATAGGCAGTAGTCCTATCAACAAATAAATTACACAATGAGATAAACCATAGCTCTGATACCACTAAAACATGTCACACCCAGCCCATACCTGGAGTAATATGCTCTCGTAGTGTAAATAACAATCCCCTTTGAGGAAACCGCCATTCACGCTATAAAGGATACGTCGTCTGTATGGCCTAATATAGTTTGTATAGGTACACGTCCTTGTATTTAGTGGTGAAAAGAGTCTTAACATGGCATTCATTTATATTCCTATCATACCCTGGACAACCATTCATGCATTTACTCAATGTAGACTGGAAAACATCTCAATTATATTATATATACATGATTCAATCATTACAACAGGATTTGTACCGATTACATAATACCAGTTACATGTTCACCATAAAAAAAATAGTAATAACTACTGCCACTATGATTAATACAGACTACCCTAACAAAACAAATTGGAGTATGCCCTAAGATCTGGTACCGCTTTGAGAATGGGATATCCTCTGCTGACACTGTCACTCCTTGGTTCACTCTCCTGAAGGCTCAATACCTACGTTCATCAAATGATAAATACTGAGTATAAAACTCAGTGGTGCTAGTGAACACAAAAACACAGGTGCAGTATAGTAACCGTAGTCACAAATAAGTCAATAGCATTACACATCATCCTATTAGAACATCCAGTCAATAAGCAATCAACAATCATCCTCTATCAATGATATTGTCACAATACATCATTATCTCATAAGAACATAAGGAATGCATAATGAGGCCATTGCCATTATCATCATATAAAATATGAATGCCTTTATGCTATGCATTCTCCCTCATTCCCTCTTCTTTTCTTGTATATATGTGCACATTTCCTCTCCCTATTGGGTCCCTATAGGTACCGGTACTCATCTCTCAAAGAGGGCACTTAACTTTATGGTTTAATAAACCCATTTCTTTTAAACTGTAGGTCTCGAGACTCATCTCCCATAGGGAGGGCATTTAGCTTTATGATTACCTGAGGGAATCCATCATCTGTATGACCCAGTAGGTTTAGAGCATATAGCTCTATCATCAACTCTCTCTTTCTCTTTCTTTTTCCCCTTATACTTCTTTATGCATGACGTGCGTAGGCATGTACACATAGTGCTTCACATACATATATCAAGCTCATCATAGGCAACAAAGTCATATACAATCATAGAAGCAGAACACATCATCCCTTCGGACCCTTCATAGGTCTCATGACAAGAAAAGAAGTAAACAACATGACTAGCACAAACCTATAGTAAGACCACTTCTAACGTATACCCGTAGTCCCATAACTAAAGTTCACAACCTTCAACTTATAGCTCTCACACTTTCTTGGCACTTAAGACTCTTATCCCTGTTATTTCTAAAGGTTTAGGGAAGAGACGGATGAAGGAAAAGTAAGGAAAAGCTTGTTCTTATCCATTAAAAAGTTAAACTTAAGTCATGTACGGTCGTACCATATTTGGTACGCCCATATGGAACTAAAACTCCTGACAAGCACAATTTCCTGCGAGGGACGGTATGCCCGTACCCCATTTGGTACGCCCGTACCTCCACAATTCACCTGACAAACCCAATTTCCTGCGAGCACCCATACGGTCGGACAACCCTTTGGTACGCCCGTACGGTCTCCAGGAACCTAATGCCACTCTTTCCCCATGTTTGGTACGTCCGTACGACGATCCATACGCCCGTACAACTCTCCACTCTTATCTCTCGATTACTCTAGCTCGCTCCTAAGCTACCTAAACACAAACCAAACATCTAAATCATTCATTCCATCATGCATAAGCCATTCATACATGCTTTATCATGTATATCAATGCAAAGCATGCTCAATACATAGCATCATCATCCATATTCATCAAGAAGCACAATATCCTTACATACAACCATTTATACCAAGCGATCATACCATCATATAATCATACACACTAAAATCATATACATATACCTCATATAACCACATTAATCAAACATATACACATGTAACAGTGCAAGATGACTAAGGTCCCTAATGTGGATGTAACATACCCCTTATCAAAATCACCTATAAATTATCCAATTTTCATTCAGGCATAATTGTTGGGGCTATGGAGCTATTTACCAACAGAGGGCAAAGCATTAGAGCTAGTGGTTCTTGAGGTTGATCTACTACCTCTAGTGGTGGGAGAGGGTCATACACCTTTATTATTACAACTAAGAGCTCTTGAGGGAAAGGTACTCCTAAGAGGGCACGGAGTACAACATATGGAGTAATACCAAAGATTTAGGCAATGAGTCTTGAGGTACCTCATGGCTTTAAGTTAAGGGATAGCTTTTATGGTTGTAAAACCCCTATATGCAATCATATGATAGAGATAAGTGCCCTTACAAGGTGACATTTCATGTCCCAAAAAGAGAGGAGGTTGCATTTGCTCCTCTAAATACCACTCATGTAAGTAGCACTTCATGCATTAGCATCTTTCTAATTCTATTGATCTTTGATTATGATATTAATGACTCATGTAGGTGCCTCAGGATGTCATGGCAGATGTCTCCTGGTTATTTACTAGACTGTGCTAGCATCATAATGCAAAGATGTTGGAATTATATATGAATGCCTATAACTTTTGTTATGAAAAATGTTTATACATGCATGCTTGACTTATATACCTATATGATCATGTAATATAGGGATGTTATCATGACATGATTAAGTCATGAAAGGTCTATGTCTAGATGATATAGTGACTGACAGCGGATGTCACTCAATTGACTGAGCGTCTGGCATGCTATAATATGGAGGCTTAGTCTCCCAATCCTAATTTAGAGGAAGGTTAGATTGGCGATGATGATGAGCAGTGATACAACATCAGTCTTCATAGCGTTATGTAGCATCTTCTAGCTTCTATACTAAAACCAAAAGTAGGATTGTGCAGCCTTGCATGGCTTCGGCTTAGTACACTTGGGCTATATGTATAAACATTGAATATTATAGAATGCTTGATCATTGTATCTTTTTGCATTTAATAATAAAATCTATGATGTTTGTTGTTATTATTCTTATGCAAGGATATTTTTCATTTTTGTTCCACTACTGAAAGATAGCTCGTCTATTCTTCTATGTAGGAATAGACAATGACTCAACAATCACTATATGCTTTCTATTGGTTTTTTTAGATCTGGCTCCAGGAGAAGCTCGGGATCCTAGCACTACTAATGGGTGATCCACAGCAGTATGCACCTTATAGCCATATGAGAAGAGGCTACACCTTCAGCATGGCAAGGATGTTGACATTCAATGGCTAGGTCAAATGGATAAGTGTCATCTTTAAGAATGAGGTTGGGTGGAGCTATCATTGGTCGCATATCCAGCATGTGACAATGAGGTCATATATCAACTATATTCTATAATCGGGATTCAGACACCCACTATAGTCCTTCTAGAGTCTATCATTAGTACAGCCACTGACAGATTATCCCTTAATTGATAGAGTTTGAGGGAGGATGATTGTTGTCCTCCTTCCTGGAGCATGCAAAGAGGACCTAGCCTCAATGTAGGATTGTACCAGTAAAGATCCCTAGAGCTGGATCTACTACGAATGTTGAGTAAAAGCTGTAGGTACTATGCCATACATAAGATTATGTAATGCATAGATTATTAGACAACAATATTGCATGCAACAAAGAAAGACAATACTTTGTGCTTGAGATTAATATTACATATGGTTAAGTTTATGAACATGTGTTCCATTTACATTAATTAGATTAAAATATTTGCATGAAAAAAATATTAAAACTGGTACAAAAGATCCAATATGCATTAGACTTAACTCCTGCCGCCAATCAGTCTCGTATGAGATTTTTTGATCAACTATTTTGACATTGTCTTCTACTTTTAAGAGCTCTAACTTTTGCATGAGTCATCCAAGTGGATTTTTAACTCATCAAGCAATCATTTTTTTCTTCTTTGTCTTAATTTTTGCATGAACTTGCCTATGCAGGTTTTCAGCTCACCAAATTTATGCTTTTATTTTTGCTTTCTCTTCTTACCCTTTGTTCTAGACAAAATGCTTCTTTAGCCAGTCAAGGTTGATAGGTTCAGAGAACTTGTTGCCCTCTAGATCTGAAATACGGACTGTGCCTCTGGATAAAATCTTCTTAACCAAGAACGAACCCTCTAATTAGGTTTGAATTTTTTACATAGGTCATGGATGGCTAATCTAACTTACTTCAAACCATATCACCTTCCTATATAACAACAAGCCTGACTTTCTTATTGAATTCATTTTCCATGCGCTTCTTATAAAGTTATAAATGATAGAGAGCTTTCAACTACTTCTCATTGATAATAACCAATTGCTCGTATCTGGTCCTTTTCTACTTAACCTCTAGCAACTGAGCTTCCAAGATAACCTAAAGTGACTTCAGCTTTACTTTGACTGGCAATACAGCTTTTATCCCATACACCAAAGAATAGGGGATAGCACCCATAGGACTCCTTGTAGTAGTTTTATAACCCTCCAAAGCAAATGGCAATTACTCATGCCAATCTTGATAAGTCTACACTATCTTGGCTAAGATCCTCTTGATCATTTTATTAACCTCTTCGATTACCCCATTACTTTAAGGGCAATATGGAGAAGATCAGTGATACTCGATTTCATATCTCTTTGATAAATTAAACACTTGGCCCTAGAACTGCACTTCATTATTGGACACTAAGTCATGTGATACCCCATATCAATATATAAGATTCTTCTTTATAAACTTGGTAACCTACTTTACCCCTAATTTACTATAGGATTCTACTTCCACCTATTTAAAGAAATAGTCAATAGCCACCAGTATGTATCGATGCCTATTAAAAGAATTATGATGAATCTCACCCATAATATCAATCCTTCAAGTTGAGAAAGGCCATGATATGATCAAATTCTGCAATTTGACAGGTGGAATATGATTCAGATCTCCATGAATCTGTCACTCATGACATCACTGGACAAACTATATGCAGTCAGTCTCCATGGTAAGCCAAAAATAACATGGCACAAGATCTTTTTATATAAAGTGAATTTATTCATGTGAGACCTATAAGCCCTAGTGTGCATTATCTGTTTGACTGTTTTGATATCCTTCCTTGATATGCATCAAAGTTACTGACCATAAACTATTCTTATGTATAGAACACCCAAATGCCAGGTAAAGTTAGCTGTTAATCTTTGTAAAGCTAGCTTATCAGTCTTATTAGCTTCCCATAAATAATCATTAGTTCTCAAAAAAATTCATGATATCAGTATACCATGGAGTTTTATCTTGCTGGTTTAGTGTCATAACCCGCTCACCCTTATAGTAGGTGATCCTAGATTACTTGATGATCATAAGCTGAATTTAACACTACGGTTGTTCACATACTGATGCCAATATGGCCAAAGCATCGACCATCTGATTCTCATCATGTAGAGTATAAATGAATTTATATGATGTTAAATTACAAACCATGAGCTTCATGTATTTAGTGTAAGACTTAAGTCTCTCTTCCTTAACATCTCAATCAACTGTGGACTGGTGAATGATAATAATCAAATCATTAAATACCTCTACTTCCTGGGCACCAATCATCAGTAAAACTTCAAGCTCAAATAGACATGTTTCATACTCAACCATATTATTAGTGACTGGGAAGCTCAGCCGCTTTGAGAGCATAATTAGTTCACCTTTAGGAGTGATTAGCATAACCCCTATGCCTGCACCTCTTTTATTGATTGTGCCATCAAAATGCAACTGTTATTTCTAGATATCAACTGCCCCAAGTGCTTGTCTAAAAAGTTCAGTTCAAAAGTTTGAAAGTCATCCACTAACCTGGATGCTAATAATTCAACAATCGCTCTACATTTGATCACCTTATTAATGATGTATTGTACATCAAATTTTGATAACGGGATCAGCCATCTAGAAAGATTACCAACAAAGGAGCTTCATACAAGTACTTCATAGAATTAACCTTAGAGATCACTTGAACTTGGGAAGGTTAAAAGTAATGTCTAAACTTCTTAATGACCTAGACCATAGTCATGCATAGCTTTTCAACAGTGTTATACTTGCACTCTATTGGTAATAGTTTCCTACTCAGATAACAAATTGCATGCTTAACTCCGGTTTCATTCTTCTAAGTAACCATAGCTCCCACTAACTCCTCATCCAAGGCTAGATAGAGCAATAATGGTTTCCCTAGTTGAAGCAGTTATAGAATCGACGGGTTTGAGAGGTCATGTTCACCCTCTTAAATGTGAATTGATAATTATTATCCCAAACCAAAAGCTGGTTCTTCCTTAAAAGCTTAAAGATAGGCTCATACATAGTAATAAGCTTAGCAATGAATCTGTTAATGTACTGGAGCTGTCCCAAAAATTCTTTGACTTTGGTCTTAATTTTAGGAATAAACATCTCATAAATTGATTTTACCTTGTCAGGATCCACCTTAATACCTCTCTAACTGACTACATGACCCAACAGCTTATCGAATGTCACCCTGAATGTGCACTTCTTTAGGTTCAGCCTGAGCCCGTACTTCTCAATCCGCATGAGAAATCTATCAAGAGTATTTGGATGCTTTTCCTTGGTTGGAGACTTCACCATCATGTTATCCATATAGACCTCAATCTCTTTATGGATTAAATCATACAACAAGGTTATTATGGCCCTCTAATAGGTAGCACCTGTATTCTTTAGACCGAAGGGCATGACCTTATAGTAATAGGTCCCCATTCTATGATGAAAACTGTCTTCACTTTATCCATAATAGTCATGAGGATCTAATTATACCCAGAAAACCCATCAATAAATGAGTACATAACACTAGCGGTTATGTTGCAGATTAGTACATCAATATGAGGCAAAGGAGAGTCATCCTTTGGGCATGCCTTATTCATATCCCTGTAGTCTATGGAGACCTTGACCTTATCGTCTTTCTTGGGAACCAGCACCACATTGGCCAACTATTCGAGATAGTCAACCATTTTGAGGAACTTAACATCCAACTGCTTTTGGATATCCTTCTTAATATTTTAAGCCCATTCTGGTCGAAGTTGACCCAACTTTTGCTTAACTGGCTTGAAGTTAGGCTTGATCAGAATTCTATGTTTCGTTATGATTCTGTCAACATATGATATGTCTTTATAGCCTAGAGCAAATGCTTTTATATGCTATTTCAACACTATGATAATTTTTATTCTCTCATCAGGAGTTAAGTCAAATGCAATCTGGAGAGGATAGGGCCTGTCATCTGTACTGATGTTAATAGTTTCTATACATGATGCGTTAATATTAAAAATGCTCATGTAATGCTTAAGTTCATGCATAATGCCATCAAAATACACATCACAAACATAAGTAAAACTATTTTTTATTGCATTAAATTTTGAAGGGATTATCATCAAACAGTACAGAAATAGAGACATCACCATCTTCATATAAAAGTTCATCAAAAGTATTATCTACTAAGGTGGTGATATCCTTGTAAACTTTATGAAGCAATAGATCCTCCATAACCAAACTCTGTAGCTTGGTCTCTAATGCAACAACTGTAGTAAGTTCTAGGTCAAACCAACCAGTGGTGAGATTAGCAACATCACCAAAGATCTAGAATCTAGAAGTATCATCAACGCTGGTGATGGAAGAAGAAGTGGCAGCAACCTTCTTAGGTGTTGTCAAGATTGACAAGCCACAAACATCAACAAAGATAGCGAAATGTTAATCAAAGAAATCATCTGAGTTAGGTAACTTGGGAGTACAATCATACTAAGTCTCTCCCTCGACAAAGGCAACCATCTTATAATCTTCCGACTTATCTAAGATATACGGGTCAAACCTGATATAATATCTTTCTTTCCGCATGGTTGTAGGAATATTGAACTCAAGTGGACCTTATTAGTACTAGCTCAGACCTTTGCCAGGTATAAAGTTTATGTTATGCAACATTCTCTCCACAACGAGACTCAGTTGGTACAAGTATGACTCAAGTTCTACGATGGTAGCAATCTGAAAACTAATCATGAGAGGGATATTCTCTCTAATGTATGCTAAGGCAACCTCATCATTAGCAGTAATAGTAACCACACCTTCGTCGTATGGAAACTTAATCTTTTATACAATATGATAAGTATTTTTGAGAAGAAGGTGATGTGATGAGTTTTTCATCATGGATAAATTTATGGATGGGATTTTGATGAATATGGTTGCTTTTATAAAGAGAACAATAAACGTATTTCTTTAACTCCATTTATAAATACATAAATAAAAAGAGTTGCAACCACTGTTACAACTCAAACTCAAACCAGTATAATAAAAAAGAGTATAACAATCCATATCAACTTTGATCATAAATCTTGAATATCTAATTTTAACCCAATAAAAGATAATGATGAATCAATAATTAATTATAGTGAATTTAATAGTCTTAAAATTTTATTTGAGAATGAATTTAGTGGGAATAAGAATTGAGTTAAATTAAACTGAAATATTAATGAAATGCATAGAAAATGATGCTTTTGTGTGTCACTTGAATTTAAATGGTGTTGATAAAAATGAAAATGTATGTTAAAATATATAAGGGATTAAGTGTTTGTAAATATATGTTTGCAATCTATTTATTTAATATAACTTTATCATCCTATTGGTATTTTTTATGACTTTTAAATAATATTTATTTCAGATTGTTTATATATACTATAATAATAAAAATAATATAATATTACATTTTAAAGTCACTATTTAAAGAAAAAATATTCCAATGATTTTGATCATATTTACATAATAATTTAAATGCCATAAATTGTGAGATATAATTTTTGTAATATTTTTTTATCATATTATTTTTTGTCAAATTAACAAATCAAATTAGACTATTTTTTATCTTGATATGTAATCAAATTTTTACAAAATTAATATTATAAAAAAATTCAATCTAAAGAATTTTGATAGATAAAGATAAAGTTTATAGAAAATTATCCACAATATAAGAAAATTTGCATGTTGAACACCATTAAAGATTATTTCATAATATAATTTTAACACGAGGTATAAATTAACTATTTTTTAAAATTTAATTTGTAAATTAAATAAATTAAATAAATTATTAAAATATTATATATGTAATAACTAGACATTATCAAAATAACTCCAGCAATATTTCAACCAAATACTTCTCAGTTTTATAAACGGGATAAAATATTTTGCTACAAATACCATTTTATCGACATCCGGAAATCAACCTCAAATTTCTGTACATACGAATTTATTCCCTTTTTCTTGGAAGGGGATTTATTTGCACACTTTGTTAAGTTGGTAATGGATAGGATATAACACTGCAGTAAATGCTTCTCAAATGAAAAAAATTGACATAACTACGTTAATATGTAAGCTATTTAACCAAATTTAGAGAAAAAGTAAGCTGAGTTAGGAAACTTGTTCATACAGAAATTTTAACAATTGAACTCCATTGAACACTTTCAAATATGACCAGAATCAAATCACTTGGAAAAAGCAATAATAAAAAAAAAAAAAAACAGTTATGTTTATTGGGTTAGATTCAACTAAAAATTGGAAGTGCTATATGATAAGCAAACCTTGACATAATCAAAATCCGGACATGTAAATATCAGAAAAGGTTGCCTAACCACCATCGTCTAGAATACAAATTCGCTTTTATTACTGAAACAGATCTTTGAAGCCTTGAATTGAAGCATAAATCAAATTGGTGATAGAAGTTTTTTAAACAAATGATTTGATACGCACCAACTCCAACGGCTTTCAAAGTTTTGATTTATTCTTTATTAGGAGAAACAGCTGGTTGTTGTTGGGTGATGCAATGAATGTTACCACCTCCCAAAACTATCTCCCTTGCACCTTTAATTCTCACAACCTGGTAGCAGCCACATTTCGGAGTCAGCTTTTGTTTAAATACTGTCGGGAAACATCATCCACAATCAGGTAAACATGCTAACAAGGGTAGCTATGCAATGCCAATAAGCGGTGCCTGATAGCAATCTAGGCATCTACATTGCTTGAATTCTTCATTCACGAACGTCTCGTGTATCGAAATTATTTCCCTGCCCAGATTACTTTTATCCAATGATTTTGAATTATGAATTCTGTTCGGGCATGCTTTACAGCTCATCATTTCAACCATAACATGTTTAAGTGGTATTTATGCTCTAAAACATCTCACGTTCTGAGAAAACCATAATATTAGATAATTCAAATAAGCTAGAGTTATGTTACCTTATGCTTTGGGAAAGCTTGAGAGAGGACACGTACTGCTTCATCATCCCACTTCTGGTCCCCTAATTGTGGTGTGATGATCCCTCCATTGGCGATATAGAAATTTACATAACTACAGGCAAGTCTTGTGCCCGGAAGTCTTGGTTTAGCATCATCATCCTGCCATAAAAAAATTAAGACCAGAACAATAATATACATGACATTTGTTTATCGAGCATCTTGATACAATACGAAGAGAAATGATCATGAGAACTCCTACAAATCACCATATTTAGCACTCTTATGCAAAAGGTGATATCCTTTGTTCATTACTATTACTTCAAAATAGTAAAGAAAAGCGATGCTTTCAAGTTCATCATTTAGTGCAACGTTAAAAAGAGAAAGAGAAACCATCGAGCACTTCACAATGCTCATTTATAAGTGCAGAAAGAAAAAGTTCCAGTTTTGCTTCAAATTGGACTTTGAATTTGATTTACCAAGGAACTATATGCAAATAACATGTAATCTCATGCAAATGCAGATTAGTCGAATCATCACAGCAACACAGAAAAGAGAAGTAACCACTTCACATACTATGGAATACTTGGAGCATAGAAAAGAAACTCCTATTCAATTTTCAATCTCAAGATAGTTAATGTCTCCAGTTGTTATTCTAGAAATACAACTCAATCCTCCACTCACTGACTAAGCTGAGTGAAGAAATATGTGCTGAATTGGAAATTCTGGTTGAAGAAACATGTCCTGTTCATAAAGTGCTCAAACCACAAAAACTTCTAATCATAAACATCCTAACATATTGGTTACAGGGTTGCCTATTGATAATCATGTAATTTCCAAAATTAAAGCTGTAGATCAGTTGACTGAAGTATATGCAGAGGCAATAAAGTCAAATTCCAGAGCAATGAGTTCTTACTTGAATAATTCCGGCAGCTTCTTCATCTGTCATATACAGTGGTCCTGGTACATGGAGTTTAATTATCTCAAATTTCCTACCTTTAGAATCTGTAGCATTGGAGATAACAGATAGAGCCTCCATGGACCGTTCGAACTGAGGATCCTTTTCATCATCAGTCCATGACAATAACACCACACCAGGTCTCATGAAGCAGCACATATTATCAATATGACCATTAGTGTCATCATCTCCTGTTAATCATCATGATAAATAGTTTAATCTTTCCTGATTTTACTTATTTAACTAGGGTAAATGCTAATATAACTACATCGGCCCAATAATAGAAACTTACAGAAACATAGCGTGCTTTATCAATTTAAGCCTTCTTTTAATTTTGTCATATATGCTTGAAACTGTAATATCCAATTCCATTTTACCCATCAAGATCAAATTGATAGACATGATTATTATTGTATTATGAAATTGAAGAGATTATATTTAAACTAAAATGGCATCTTGTGCGCTTCTTTTCCATCCTTCTTAGCCTTTTTCTTCCTCTTTCAAGGTCTCTGAATTTATTTATTAATTCACATGACAATGTCAATGCATCAGGTGATAAGAATTCCACCACAGAAATAATAGATTTTAATGAAAATGTAAAGCTACAAAGTCGAGAGAAAATTGTACCTTAATGCAAACAAATAAAATGTAAAAATTCTATGGAACGAAGAGAGCATTAGGTCAAACTCTTAACAATAGTCCTAAATGGGGTTAGTACCCATATTGCACAAAACCAATTGATTTATGCTAAAAACCAATCTACTCTACTTATGAACCACTTAAACTTCTCATGTCTTTTCCATGTGCTCCAACACTCCCCCTCAAGTGCAACTGGTCTAGGTCAATTATCACTTGCTAAACTATCCAATCATTTGACCATCTTAGGCTTTGATATCATGTAGAAATTTCTATCCAGTCTACTTATGAACCACTTAAACTCCTCACACCTTTTTCATGTGAGATTCTCCAACACTCCACCTCAAGTGCAATTGGCCACTTGTTAAACTATCCAATCATTTGACCATCTTAAGCTCTAATATTATGTAGAAATTTCATGAATCAAAGAGAGGGTTAGGTCAAACTCTTAACAATGATCTTAAATGGAGTTAGTACTTATATTGAATAAAACCAATTAACTTATACTAAATACCAATCTATTCCACTCATGAACCACTTAAACTTCTCACATCTTTTTCATATAGAATTCTCCAACATAAAATAAATTGGAAAGCATGGGAGAATGACATACCATACAATCCGCGAGGCAGCCATATGACCTTCTGGACTCCAAGAAATTCCTTGAGTTGAAGTTCAATTTGCTCTTTAGTTAAATGTGGATTTCGGTTTTTATTCAAGAGGCATTCCTCAGTGGTAAGGCACGTCCCTAAAGCAATATCAATTTTCTGATGAATCCAAGTAAAATCAAATTCATAAACTCTTCTAGCGACAAAGTGCAGATTTCTTTGAGAATGTTAAACAACCACAGCATTCTTACAACATGGACTGCATCAAGTACATTTAGCAATCTTCAAATGAAATCCATAAGCCATCTCACAAGACATCCTTTTTCAATGCTTCAACACTCAAAGAAAGAGTATAAACATTGCAATAAATGACCAATCAAGGTCATAGTTATAGAGGTTAACGTAATGCTCTCGTCCACTCATATTATCACATGAAATCAATTTATCAGGTGATCACTACGAAAAGATTATAGTGAGTTAATAATTAGTTATCTTCCTTTATCATTCTTCTCAAATACGGAAAGGCACAAAAGATACTCAGTTATTACCAAAAAGAAAAAGAAGACCTTACAATTTCTTTATTAATTTCTCATCACTTGGATCAATTATATGTTCCCAAATGGGAAGTCAGTTTTTCTGTGCATGATTTCAATTCTTCTGAAAGCTGTCACCTGTATTTACTTAGAAACATGCATCTCTAGAAATATGCAAGCTCTTACCTTCTCCGTCTACATGAATGCTCCCACCTTCAAGAATCATGGAATGAGGAAACCGAGAAATCCTCTCAATTCCAAGCATCTAACCGAAAAATATCATTAAAATCAATTTGCAAGAAGCACTTAATTTGCCAGAAAAACAAAAAAAATATGCAACAACAATTGGTTTGCAGTCTATCTCGCCATACCACCTACCTTCCTCGCCACAAGAAGGTCGAGACTCCAATCTTGGTAACAACCATCATCAACCCCTGTAAGATTCAAATTAGGCCCTTTTAGAAACATAAGCATAAAGCAAAGTGACGTTTCACTGGTAAATGGTGCATATCTTTACACAAGGATTCCAAAGACAACACTGAAACTGAAAGAGATGTTTCTCTGATTCTTTATGCAGTTGCTCAAAATTGCTAAAGTAAATTACAGGCATCAATTTTTTGTCATCTTAGAAATTCAGTATGAAACAGGAAAAAAGAATATCCATGTTGAACTTGTAAGTTTCATGTTGCAGGATTATGCACATTATTGAATGTATCACATACATTGTTAAATGGACCACCGTTTGGTAGGTTTCACATGGTAGGTTTCGATACACTGTTGCATGTACTACCGCAAATTATTTAGCAAAACCACATTAGGGTATCAGACCCAAAAGCAACAAAATTGCAACATCATGATTTATTATCTTTGAGTTGAATTGACTCTAAATTAATAAATAGTAACAGAGTTGAGATTTGACATAAACAAAATCTCACCTCCCCAACTGTTAAAAGTCCAATTGATGCCTGCAACCTTTTTATCTGCATTAGAAGCCTTCACGACAAACTATGGGAACAAAAACAAAACAAGTCCCATGAAAATACTGAAAGAAAAAGAAGGTTAAAGTTAAACAACATAACAATCCAGTACACGGAATGAGAAACAAACAATTCTTTAAAAAAGAAGGATATAAAAGAAACAGAAAAGGTAAAGTGCGATGGCGAAAGGGAAAAGAAACTCACAGATGGCCCAGTATCACGAAACCAGCAATCATTCATGCCCATCTCAACAACTCTGATATGTTCCGGTAGCTGACTTCGTGCATTTTCCCACTAATCACACAAGCAATCATAAAAAGCATATAACTCAGTTGAAACAAGATCACTTTTGTTACAATCAAAGACGTTCACACGTCTTGAAACGCAAATCAACCTGAGATGCACTTGCACAAACAGTCACAGGCTCGAACTCTGAAATAGCCATAGCCACCTCGGCGAACACTCTCTGGGCATGTACTGCCTTGTCTCTCCAGTTATCTGGGCGTTCCTGCAACCGGATTAGAATTGATTAAGATCTTGAAAGCTTAATCCGCACTTCAGGAAACCATCCACCTTACAATGTAGAATCTCACATTTTTATTGGTAACAAATCATCAAACACGTTAAGTTGGATTTAGAAAAGATTAGTAAAAAAGCATGATATTTTGAATAAGCGTCGGATATGCAGATTGAATGATCTGTTAGAATAAAGAAACAGTTGAAGTACTTACAGGCCAACCCATCCAAGTCTGTGAATGAGGCTCCCATTCAGCCGGCATGTGATAGCCGAGAAGAGCAGGCGATCCTGTCAAATCGCCCATCTAGATTTACTCTTTCACACTCTCTTAAGAAAAACAAAACAAAACGAAAATATAACACAATTCTCGTCACAAGAAGGACAGAATATATTCTCGAGGGAAAAGGCGGATAATTTACATTTTTGATGTAAAAAATTTTAAAATTTTTAATTTAATGTATTTTTTGGGTTGCCCTAATTTCCGGAAGCTAAATGATGTGATAAATATGGCTGCTGAGTTGTCTTCTATGTCTTAATATTAATTAATAAATAATAATAATAATAATTAATACTAATAATAATAATAATTAATACATAATTATTCTTATTATTATTATTATTATTATATATTATATTATATATATATATATATATATATTAAAGTAGGTTCGAAATTCACTGTAACAGTGAATTTCCAGTATTATTTTTTAAAAATATTAATAAAACAATAAAATTACTGTTTTACCCTCCCATTTTCCCTCCATTCCCTTCCCTTCCCACTCCCACATCATCCCCCTCCCCAGGTCCCTTCCCCTACCCCTCTCCCTGCCCTGAACCCACCCCTTCCCCTCCCCCTCCCCCTCCCCCTCCTTCCCATCCGCATCTTATTATTCATAATAATAATAATAATTAATAAAAAAATTATTATAATAAATAATTATTATTATTACAATTAAATATATTAATAATTATAAGTAATAAAATAATCATAATAATATAAAATACTAATACTTATCAATAATATAATAATATTAATATTAATAATAATACATAATAAATCTTAATAGAATAATAATTAAAAGTAATAATACTTATGATTATAATTAATAATAATAATTACAATTAAATATATTAATAATTATAAGTTATAAAATATTAAAAGTAATAATACTTATGATTACAATTAATAATAATAATAATTGCAATTAAAGATATTAATAATTATAAGTTATAAAATAATAATAATAGTATAAAATATTAATACTTATAATATTAATATTAATATTAATATTAATAATCATACATAATAAGTATTAATATTAATAATTAAAAATAATAATCCTTATTATTACAATTAAGAATAATAATAATAATAAATAATAAATTATATATAATAATAATAATAATAATAATAAATATTCGGACAAATAATAATTATTACAAAAAAATATTAATATGAATATTACTTATAAATAATAATACTTATTATTACAATTAATAATAACAATAATAAATTATATATAATAATAATAATAATAAATATTCATACAAATAATAATTATTACAAAAAATAAATATTAATATAAATAATAT